>JAUZNC010060573.1:28112-43657 GCA_034780395.1 Vannuccia rotundouncinata | reverse complement strand
ATGATATTCTATGTAGGGTCATTTACACACCTTTTTAAATATATAAATTTGATTTCATTGCTCTTCATTATAATACTACATATATGAATTTTAACAAATTCTGTTAAATGTGTAAAACAGTAATATTACAAATATTACACTATGATTATAAGAGTCATATTGTTCCATTGAGGTGTACTATTGATAAAGCAAGTTTACATATTTTATTACTATAGTAATTATAATTTAGTATATTTTATGTTTTTTTTTAATATAGACCATAATCCAATATGGAAAGGAACATAATATAATATTTGAAAAATAGAATCATATTATGAATTAACTAATTGAAAAATAATATAAATATATAAAATTAGAACAGAATAAAAATACAATTAAAACATGAACTGAAATATTATAAACAAGAGAAATAAAGCAAGGGAAATTTATATTACAAAATCATTAGGTTATTTGATTTATTGCTAGCAATCCCTTTGTTGGACATCCAAAGAAAATGGTGTGAACATTTCAAGGCTCTAAGTGTGGGGGGGTAAAGATTAGTGATTTTTGCAGCAAATGGAATTATCTGCTACTGTATCTGAAGGTTGCACAACTATGTAGAGACTCACTTCAGGATTATTCATGTAATTTCTATCTAATGTAATTTTTGTCAAAAAGTCATGAAATCCTATTTTAGAAATTCAATATGAACCTTAGTTAGTGTTTTGAATAAGTTAAATATTCATTTCAACAGTATGTTAAAATGCAGATTTTCAAAAATTGTTAACTGCATTTCTATTCACAGAAAAATTCTAAATATTTGTGGCACTGCTAGTTTCAGGAATTTCAAGTAGATGTAAAACACCTTTACATATAACAGCCTAATTCAAAATGTGGGTGTAATCTATAAATAATCTAATATTAATAAATTCATTTGATTTTGTTGTACTTTATTGTTGTAGTTATTTTATACTACCCAATTTTATCTAATTTTGTTTTTATAAAAATGTCAATTTAGTTATGATTTATGATTTAGTCAATGTTTAAAAACAATAATAAATCAAAGTTTTATTACAAGTAGATTACTCAATGATTCTCAGAGTAATATTGTTTTATTGATATGAGAACTAATGATATATATGTAATCATATATTTTTCATTGCTGTCGATTATAGTTATAAATATTTTATGTTTTTTGAAATAAAAACACAATAATCCTCTATTTGAAGGAACATAATACAATATTTGAAAATAGAATCATATTATGAATTATATACAAATTTAAAAATAATATTTGAACAGAATGAAAATTGGTTCTTAACTAAAATATATGAAAGAGAAATAAGGCTAGTGAATTTTATATTATGCAATTGTTGGGTTATGGATTTATTGATAGCATCCTCTATTTGGACTATTGTGCACATTTGAGGCTCTAAGATTTATTCATAAAAACATCTAAGTATACCATTCATTGGAGTAATGATTATTGATTTTTACAGCAAAGGTATCTACTTTATGATACTGTATTTGAAGGTTTTGCACTTTTGTCAGTAATGCATAAGAATTTTATATCATATAAAAATATGCAGGTAAAATTAGGCAGTTTTATATTTTGCTTTATTACATTATACCTTTAGGTACATTTTTATGATGTATGTCTCTCTAACACTCCACAATACTATTTAAATCATTTACTAAATTTATGTAGATTCCTACAAGAAAAATTTTAAAATAGAAGTTTTCTCACTCATTGTATTACATAAAATAGTTACAATTACATTGTATTCTGAATGAGAGGAATCATTGAATTTATATTTCTGAACGCAATTTGGTAATTTCATCAGGAATGCAATTTATCAATTGGACAAATTGACCTGTTTTAAAAAGATTGCAATCTGTCTGATGAGGACGGCATTCGTTGGGTGTAGCCATTTGTCACCAACATTGATCGAGATATTTCAAGAAAACCAACAGAGGCTAATCTACCAATACAACTCATAAAAAATGCAATTCCGATTCATATTCGATTTCTAAAACGAAAAATATAGCCCATAATTTTAAGATTTATCTATATATTTACTTACATACAGGTTCGGATTTTTAGAAATTATTAGAGTATATTATTATTAACAATATTAGTATATTATTCTTTAACAATGTTTAACAAGGTCCTTAGGGGCTGTCCATAAAATATGTGACGCTATTTTTTTACATTTTCAAACCCCCCCCTCATAACGCTTTGTGACAATTTTGCATACCCCCCTAAATAAATATGTGACGCTGGTCAACCCCCCCCCCCCCCGGTACCATAAATACATATAAATCGATATTTTGATAAAACTTGCAATATGACAATTCGAAAACAGAATGAAACGTCTAGCTAGCAATCTACCTACCTATGCATATTTCAAATCAACTATTTAAATCAAAATAGGCATTCTCCTCTATGCACATAGACATCAAGCTAGAAAAGCGTATACAGATCGGTAACCAATTAGAAATAGATAAATTCTATGATGCTGACCCGCAGTGACTTTATGCCGGGTCAGACTTGATTTGAAGCATATAACAAACTATAATAAAAAATACATTGAGTGTTCACTCTCGCTATTTTTTTCAGCGTCACGGGGCGCTGCACTAACTATACCCCCCCTCACCCCCATGACGGTCTGTGACATTTTCAGAACCCCCCTTCCCCCTTCTAAGGCGTCACGTATTTTATGTACAGCCCCTTATCTAATTCAACTATTATTAGGTATGGGAGGTTGTCATATTGTTATCACGCGGGTTTCGGATACAAGCCAAAATTACACAATATACAGTACCACACTATAATTTGTCACAAAGAAATATAATTTCTACAGTAGGTGTTTCCCACTCAATAGCATTACCAAAGCCTAAATTATAATGAGTCTGACCAATTAAAAGTCTGCTAACTTAGGATAAATCTGAGATTCTATGAGCATTTTGTATAAACGCTGAGTAGCAAAACATTTGCCTTTTATTCAGACCGTCAGATAAAGAAAGGTTAATTAGTTATGTCTATTCCACAATCAACATCCAATCGACTAATTGAATTAAACGTAGAAAATTCAGATGCAATAAAAAGAGTCCGAGCCCACAGCTGCGAATTAAGTTCGTTAATTCAAAAATGGCAGGTGAAAAAAACCTAAATCGAGAATAAATTTCCATTTCAGTAAGCGATCGAACCATCAAGAGGATCAAACACAGGTTTGTTATAACGTAGGTGAATGTTAACATTTACAAAATCTGCCATTTTCATGTAGCTAAGGTTAAACTATTAAAATTTAGACAGCTCCGGGGCAATCCACATTATATCATCTAAAAGCTAGTTAGATTCGTCTACTTAATTATAGGTGCATACGGAAATTAGAGTTCTTAATTAGCGCTCAGCGATACTGAGTAAATTGAGCACCCATGACAAAGAAACGGAATCTTGCCTGCATATCGATTTCAAGAAGTCTAATCTAATCGTAGAACTCTAAAGTCTAGACCTCTACATTTGCCTGCATGTGGAAGTCTAATGTGTACAACTCTAAAAATTATGTTGAGTTCTACTAATCTAATTTTGTGTGCATACGGCTGCAGATGTGTATCTATTTAAAGTACATTATATATTTTATCTAATTCATAAATGTGAGTAATGTATGTCACTCTGCGTAATCTTTAAGACGTGGCAAAAAAATATTTAATTGTATAAATAATCATTTTATAATTATTATTATTAAAATAAAAAAGTATTTTTGTTTAATGATACATCTAAATAAAATAAATATATAGTTTTGTAATTTTTTGGGTGGTCAGCAGGTCGGAGCAATTCTCTCTTAATTATATATTAAAGGTAAGAACATTTCTTTTAATAAGTTCAGATTAATGATTTAATTATAAAATGAAATTTGTTTCAAGATAGAATTAAATAAAATCATTTTTTCATTTTAACATTATAGGAGGCTCGCAGCCACTCGTTAAATATCCTAAAATTGGATGTAACCTCCTTATATGTATAATGACTTTAAATATTTCATAAGTATAAATAATACATTAAAATACCTTCAAAATTACCAAAAAAAAATATATTTTTTAAATTTTAAATTTTACATTAACAAATTATAAGTTCATTAGAATACACTAAGTTTGCCTTCACCTTTTTTTATATTGTAATACCATAGTGAATACATAGCAAAATACTGGGTTAACTTAGTTAAAGACACAAAAAAACTCAAACCACATTTTTAGGGCTTGGGATAAGACACATAGTATGACAATGGTGAACAGTTCTTTTTCAGCTTCCATACTTTTTGCACATGTAGTTCTGTTTACTTAACCCCATAATTACCCTTAAGACATATTTCTCTTCTAGATAATTTTAAAAATGAATAATTTTTGAGGCACCAAAATTTTGAGGTCAAGTATAAAATTGTTATTCTCATAGAGTCTGAGATCAATTAAAGTCATGAAAATATTTTTATATACAGTCTACTCTGCCTAAACTGGATGCACCTAATCCAGATAATTGTTCAAATAGGATGCCACATAAAGAACCAATATTTCCCATTTATCTTTTCTATGTTAAATAGCACCTATAAACTGGATGCACCTAAACTGTACACTGAATGCTTCTTGCAGTCCCTTACACAGTATTATACAGTATTTAGCTATGTGTAATCTGGATCCCTTTTCAAGTGCATTCCTTTAAAGTAACAGTTTATTCCTAAAGCAGTAATAAATACAGAGAGGCAACAATAGAAAGACAGCCACATATTGAAGTCATAAATAAACAGCGTCTATATTTCTAAAGCAGTAATCATTAGAGAGAGACAGTCAGTCGTGCATTAATCCACATACAATAACTTTCTAAATGGCGCAAGGCCAATACATATTAGACAGTGGCCTTGACTTCTTCACTTTCCATAAACTGGATGTTTTGTTAAGATTTATGGGTGTCTGGTATTGAAAAATTGAGGGCAACTAAAAAGTATTTTACACAATAAACCAGTAAAATGTTCCAAAAATACAAGCCTCTAACCCTAAAAAACCTCAAATTATTACATTTTCATAAAACCACAATTTTCTGTTAACACATACACAAAAAAGAAATATTTTTACAATAAAATTTTTTATACTTAATTATAAGTTCCTGAAGGTAGTTTTCTTAAAATGTCATATCATAATATGCAATTTAATGTGAAAAAGTCAGAATTGTTATTGTCAAATGATTTACATTTATTTCTAAAAAATAGTTTTAAAATTAATAAAAATATATTTTTAATAAATAGAATCAATAATAAATAAATTTAAATAATAGAATCAATAGTTAATAAATTTACATTAAAGTTTACATTAAACTTTTATAAACTGGTAAATCAATATTTTGGTGACACTATACAGATGACCTGTTGGATACTAAAAAATGTATGAACCCATTCACAGTTCCCACAGTCATATTTTCTCCAGGGATCCCTGGAAAATTGGTATTAGCCCTTGAAAAGAAAATATTCAGTTAGCCTTAAAATAAAAATATTTATATCTCACTAACTGAATTTTTAATAATTAATATTCTGTTATTAATTATTTAGGTGATGTGATTTTATTATTACAAATAAAAATACACAATATTTTTGGTAATTTTATCCAGTAATGATGCAATTACATGTATTTATTACAAAATTTCATCTGAGATAAGATATGAGATGAAAAACAATCCTAGAAAAAAATCAATTGAAAGATGAGTCTTTCTCCTATCATCTCATATTTCTGGTTGATGCTTCTGTTTTTTAGGACCATCCATAAAGTCATCCATGAGTCATTATACCAATTTTGATCCCTCCTATGTATGTGTTAGCAACAGAGTGCGAATTTGGATGGTTCATGAACTAGCCAGATGGAGTAAGAATCCATGCTCTCTCTGGCCGGTTTTCGAACCATGGAACAAAATTAAAGCTTTTATGTTTTTCAAATTAACATGTCAGTTAAACAAACTCATAAATAAGATTATTGGTTTTTAACTTATGTTGATCTGGTATAATAATATCCGTCAATATATGATTCAAATCAAACTGTTTGATAAAGTTAGACTTCAAAATTAATTGTATACAGTACATAGTTAGAGGGAATAACTTATAGGGAGAATATATGTATTTCCTTTTTACTCTGTATTTGATTGATAATAATTCCTGATCTGTCCAGACAGATCAATCTAGAATGTTAAACAGCATTTCATGTTGCATTAAATATTACATTAAAAGTATGTGCTCAGTTATTATATGTATTTGATAATTTATATTTGTGCATGTTATTGTATAAAACAATTTAAAATATTTTTAATTACTTTATCATTATATTATCATCATTTCTGATACTATCTATATGGATTAAGAATGTTTGACAAAAATGCACACCAATTGAAGTATTACTGTCATTGTTTATGAACTATTAAACTATTTCATATTGTGTGTATTAAATATAGATGTAGGTTTATAAATGTCTTTACTGCCTTTATCAAAATGTCAGATCCATCTGATGGATTAAGAATGTTTAATGAAAAGTATGGTTATATGAAAAAATATGTGTATAAAGATAATAATTAAATAGCAATTAAATTATTATATTGAGCTAGATATGTTAATTCTGTCTAATTATGGTATATATTTGTCAACACTGTTGTCAACATTAAGCATAATTGCACTGGTTTTAACTGTCTATAGTATATAAAATTCACATTTCAAAATTTGTTTAAATTGTTATTATTACTTTGGTACGTTTTATAATTAAATGGTAATGTTATTCCCAATCCGTTCAGTAGTACCTAATTTTTTTCTTACTTTGTCCAGATGGTTCATGAACTGTCGGACAGAGCATAGATTCCTACTCCATCTGACTGGTTCACAAACCATCCAAATTCACACTCTGTCACTAACATATGCACCTAAATGCCTTTAATCTACCCCCTCCCCCTTTAGAAGAATATCATATGCATGCACAGTTAAAATTCTATTTATTCAACACAATTCAGATACATGTTGTACCCCATATATACAATAAAAGAAGTAGTGTAAGTGTAGAGACTTTATTCAAGCATTGTAAAAGTATGGGGTACAATTAGTTTCAAATTTTCCAAATTTTAAAATTATGCCATTTTTGAAAAGTATAGTATAGACAAAATCCTTACAACTGACTAAGACATTCAATGTAAAATCTGAAGGCAATTATTAATGGCCCAAATTAAAAGCAATTGTATTGGTTATATTTGTCAGATTAAAAATAAATACACCACAGTTACTAGTTTTAAAGTCTGTTACAGAAAAAGTTAAAGAGGAAACTTGGTGAGGACTTATTGAAGAAATTCATTGAATAAAATGTATGGTTTGGAGAAAGAAGCTGAAAATAAAAGTGTTATTAACATAACTTTTCATACTGTATACATACTACACCCACTAGATATGAATTCTAATTTTATAATAGTATTAAGATAGCAATGTAGAAGTTGTATATAATTTTAATTATATTAGGAATCTATTAAGATTTCTATATGAATAGAATTTTTGTTTTGAAAAAGTCTTTAATAACAATGAACGCTATTATAGAGTGACAGGCATGGGGATTGTTCAGGCTTTTTTTCAGTCTAAAAGGTCATTTTTTTTATTCATCTAAATATTATATAAAAATTCAAGGGGGGTTGGTGCATGTGATATGCATTATAATGATATGTAATGATGCTTCAAATTTTTTCCCACTTTGTGCATATCTATAGGTTACACTAACTGCTGAGTTCTTCTTGCAAAAATTTGATAAATATATTTCAGGCTTTTTTCTGGAAGTCCAATCCCATGCCTGATGTTATCTGCAAAAAATAGATAGATAAATTAAACATAATGTAGTGACAGTTTGTATCACATTTATAGATTCATAGATAGATGTAAATATATATAACATAGTAATAATATGTAGCATAAGATATAATGCCTATAGCTAAAATAGTATAATCCTGTAATGTGTGATTATATTTATAGATTATGAAGTAATATTAGAATAGTTTGACATGTTAGAATGTAAGTTTTTTTGCTAAACATGACTAAAATACAGATTTTGATTTGTAAACAATAATCTATATTTCCCATTTAGTATACAGATTTTACTATTAGGTACATTTGATTTTACAATAATAATTTAGTATAATTGTTTGATTCATATATTGTTATATATTTTATCATAGTAGTACCTACATCTTTATTGTTTATTAAACATTCAATTACATTATATTTCTAATACTAGTCATTTGTTTTTTATTAATTAACAATTCACATATTCAACCGATTTTTTAAAAATGCCATTTATATTATCATTATGGTGTTTCATATTGATTTGAAAATTTTTGCATTAGTAACCATATTTTTTATGTTTGTTTTAATTAAATATTTGTTTTGTTCAAATATGTGTGTCCTATATTCGTAAGATTTTATGCATTTAGCTCTGAAATTTTTATGATTTAAAACAGCCCTGGAAATTTGTGGTACCCTGCCTATTGTTCATTTATCAAAACAAATAAGTTGGCTTTGAGGGCAGAACACAGTAGAAATATTATTTTGTAATCCAAATCAAATGTCCTGCAAAATGGAGGGAATGTTAGTTGGAAGAAATTGCTAAGGTTTCTAGAGAAATTGACTAAAGTAAAAGATAAAAGATTTATCAGAGTAACTTTGTATTTTCTTATGTGTGAACATTCATTTGAATGTCTATTTGTATGAATATATTTATAAACTCTATTACAATTTTTTATGTTATGATTCATGATAAAAAATTGATTATAGTTTGACAATTTTTTAACACACTGCTTTTTTATTAACATAGCTCTATATATCACATAAAGGTCAAGAATTTTTTTTATTAATGTCAAGAATTTTATTTTGAAAAACTATATGAATCCTGAGGAAATTTTTCTACCATGTTTATGTAAAAAGGACAAAGGGAATTTTTATTAACATTTCAATTATGTTCGTATTTATTAATAATACTATTTTTTCATAAAATGTGTTTAGTTGTGTAAATTTATTTTGCATTAAGAATTAAGCAATGAATTCGAGAATAATGGATTATATGCTTAACTTCAAAGATTAATGTTATTATTTAAACTTATTTATAAAAACATGCACCAATATTAAATAATCAGTATGCATTTAAATTGTTCTAAAAAACTATCAAATAAACAAAATGGATCAAAATAGTGTATGCTGGATAAATAATTCTATAGAATGACAAGATATACAATTAATTATTTTTGTTCCCTTTCCTTAAATTTGTTTAATTATTAATGTGTTGTTAAACTATTTCAGATTTTCCTCCATGGCAGAAAGTCTGAAGGGCCTCCCCACAATCAAGAAGGAAAGTTTTTCTCAATATGTTGCTGGTACACGTCGTGCTGAGCCTCGTGTTCCAACATATGTATCTACAAAGCAGCAAGAACGGACATGTATCACAATCGTTAATGAACGTATGCCAGTAATCAGTGCCTTTCTGTTGGATCATAGAGGCCAAGAATCTGGGAAAAAGACAGCTGTCAAAAAGGAACATGCTTCTCCAGATTCCAAAAATGATGGCCCTGCCGAAAAGTTTCCCAGACTAGAAGATAATGCCTCTTGATCCCCACCCTCACAAATTCTTCTGATTCGCCAATATTGATTATATTCCTACATGCAACTGGCTATGTGTAATTATTTTGTCACATTACTTGTGTTCTATAGGTGTTTGGCTTATTAACCTAATTTCTTTATTGCATTTTAATAACCTCTTTGATACATCTTTTTCAATAATACATTTTCTTCTAATTTAAATTTCATTATTGAAAAGTATGTAATTTATTATTAATTAATTAAAAGGATTTAGTGAATCTGTTGCATATTATTTATAGAATAGATTGTTAGTTTGGATTATGCTTTGCATGAATTGAGTGTGCTAGTTTTTATACTAGTGTATAAAAGTACTACATTATATATTCCATTATTTGACCAGTATTTCACCTTCGTTTGAATCGAATATTGAAGATCTATATATATATATATTTGTGTACATATTATTTTGTATTTATGTACCCATTGCTTACGCGGTACTGTGTAATTATTTGTTTATAATTTCATTTCATATGCAATTTATTTTATGCTGTATTTAGTTTGTATTTTATGTAATTTAATAATAAATAGAAAATATTAAATTGGTTTATTTGAATTCTTCCGAGAATATTATTATTTGTTTTATATTTAAGATGTTCGAAAAAAGACCAAATAGATAAGCAACAATAATAGAAATTCTATATAATCAGTTATGTTTTCTTTCCTAAGCTTATAAGTTCGCGATGTAATTGCATATATAAAATAATCCATTACAGTAATTTTAATTTGCTTTTAAGTAATCTTATTAGTACTTTTTTGTTAAAATGTTTCAACCGCACTTTTATATAATAAATATTCTTTAAATCAAATTATTATTTTAATATAATTCATTCAAATAAAGCTTCGATAAAAAATTATTTACTTTTCGAAATACTATAATAGACTAGTACAGTTTTGCAAATAACGCATTTGAGAAAGACATCAACAAATTTTTCAGAACTAATTTTTTTTTTTAATACTAAATTCTGAAAAGATGGCATTAATATTTCTTCAATTGAAAATTTTTTTACTACTCACAAAGATAATATATGTAAAATTACGATATATAATAAGAGGAGCCATATAATAAAATCATAATTAACTAGATTTGTATTCTATACGTATAGTTTAATTTATTGCTTATTGTCTTTAAATTTATAGTATTCCAAACAATTTAATCTATTGGATACCAAAGTAGAACCTCTTTGCTATGTCCGAATTAAGGTTTTTGTTTTATAGGTTGTCTGAAAATATGTCTGAAAACATATCTGAAAACGTGATCCAACTAAATTTTCTTAAACTTTTCCTTACAGAAAAAAATTAAAAGAGGTGGTATATATACAGCCGGGGGGAAGGTGCGCACGTGCGCAATTTAATACACTACGATCTTTTCTGGCAGAAATTTATTAGCGAAGCCTCCAAAAACGATTTCTATCAACCCGGTAGTGAAAGGCTTTAAGAGTCCGTTTTGAAGTAGGCAAAGGGGCACCACTATTCTTCACCACACCAATATTTGGAGGACATCGATTTAATGACGTCCTGTATTAGGGATAGATTTGCACAAAACGATTACTTACTCTATTTACTGTAAATGCGAGGTCGATCATTTCGTTCATTTAGCTTTATACCCAGAGAATGTTAATGTACCAGAGGTCATCAAACTAGCAAAAATGATTGCTACAATGCCAGCTACAAATGCAGCTGAAAAATTGCGAAGTCTCAAAACTTATCTCAGAAATTCAAATAAAAAAACTGACGGAATACAATCTTCTAAAATTGCTGAACAATTTTAATCTTAATAAGAGCGGAAATTATTCAAATTTTGTTCAATTTTCTAAATATGTTATTAATTCTATATAGCCTATATAGTATACATTATTAAGAAGCATTTTATTCCAATATTTTTTGAGGATGGACCTCACGCTATTATAACTGTTTAGACTGTACGTATTATATGTGTTTTAAGTACGTTATTTAAATTTGGTTTTGCAATATGAAATATACAAACTAATTTTAATTGTATAGCTAATTGTATTTCTTAATTTTTATATAGATAGTTATAGTTAGATATGGAGCAAGTTATAATTGATGTGATTATTATATATTAGTGTGGCGGCTTCGCCCAAATATTAAAAAGAATTGTGCATTTTGTGATACAAGCACCAAATTTGGCATAAATGTACATTAATATGTTGCGAACATTTTAAGTAGCCCAATATCTTAAAATGTACGCAACATATTAATGTACATATTAATCTAACTATAACTAATCGAACATTTAAAGATATTGGGCTACTTAAAATGTTCGCAACATATTAATGTACATTTATGCCAAATTTGGTGCTTGTATCATAAAATGCACAAAACGTTTTCTATGCTGCCCCACTATATAGATAACTATAATTTTTTATATTTTTAAATTTGGTGGAAATTTTAGTAAATATGGTCTCCGCAATCGAAATATGGCGGCGCCGGCCGTGCTATATATATAGTTATAACAATATTTAGTTTTCATGTATATAACTTTCTACAATTAAAATTACAGCAGTATATTTTATATTGTACTATAAATATTGCATATATATTGTACTTACTAAATTATACAATATGATAAAACATATACAAAAACAAAAGTCATCTCAACAAAAGCTATCACAGACATTACATATCTATACTTAATGTCATAATGTTATAATGTAATGTCTATTGTACCTATATATAGTTCAAACTTAAAGAAATTGTATTATATAATTAAAAATAATATTTAGTATGGCTATAAATTCATTCTTTTAAAATAAAATTCATATTTAAATTGCTTTATATATAATTTAAGCAGTATAATACTATAATATAATATCTCAAATATTATTTATTATAGTTTTAACTTTTGTATTATACAATAATAATAAAACTATTATAAATAAAATTTGAGATATAGTAAAATAAACTATTTAAAAAAATGTATATTTTAATAAACTAATAAATTTGTTTGTTACATTAAATATTTATTGATATGGTCTAACATAAAATTTATAATTATTAGAAAAATAATATCAAACAATAATAATTTTAAATAAAAACAAAGCTGTATTTTAGTCATTTTCAAAATATCTAATCATGTTGATCAAATATTTAATATATTAATCACTGAATTATATTTAGTAATTGCTTTACATAGCTGCGCAATTTTTAGTTCATAAAAAATATATTGTTAGATAAATTGTAGTTTTCATTTCAAATCAAATGCTCAAAGTTCTGAAAGAATAAAATAATTTTTTAAAATATACTAATAATTTTACAATATTGGGGTCTGGAATACAAAATTGTTTGTTTGTTTGTGATACGATTAAACTCATACTTTTAAATGTTGTACATACACAAATTGCATAAACAAAAACCACTTAATGTTTGTAATAATGTCATGTGAAAATATTGAATATTTGGATACTGTCGCTGTTAGCGACGAATTGCATCACCCAACGAAAACCGTCGAACGGATTGAGTTATTTTAAAAATAACCCAATCTTTCCGACGAATTGGGTTCCTGATAATAGAACGCAAACGAGGACGTATTCGCCTGGTGAACGCAATTCGTCGCCAACATCGCCAAATGTGTCAATTATTTAAATTCAGCAATTCCTGCCGGATTTTTGCAATTTCGGAGGTATGAGTTTGTTTTACTGACTGGTGTAATTGTAAAAAGGCGACACTGGCTTTCGATTGTGCCAAAAAAACGCGAGTTCTAGAAGGCACGTATCTCGAGGTCACTTGATGCAATCGTCGTGAGGAATCTACAATTCATAAGAATACGCAATACTTAAAATCAATGGAATTTTCTTTTATTATCTTAATTAACCAATACTTTGAGTTATTAAAATAAATTTTTCATATTCCTAGAGTAAATAATTTTTAAGAACAAATTTTAAATGCATACTTCGTTTGGATGTCTCCAGTAATGATAAGGGGGGTCTCTGGTCAGTGGTGATTATAGCCACTGAGCTTCGTCGTCCTATCTTCGAATTCATCTTAATTAAAATTAAAATTTAATGGAATGAGAATGTTTAAATATGCTGAAATATACTGAAATATACTGAAATATTTTGAATATATATATTTATGAAATATTTTTGACCAGAATGTATTTCATTATATAGGTGCGATCGGAAAGTTTTGTACGATTTTTTGAATGATCATAACATGTTTATAGTCATGTAAATTTTTAGTGTTAAATATTCATATAGAAAAACATATCAAATTTAATAATTCAATAATTATATAATACATACAATTATAAAGACTTTTCCCTTCATAAAAATCGGACAAAACTTTCCGATATAGCTCCTATATAATATTCTATAATTGTAAATTAAAAAAATGTTTTGTAAGGTATATATTAATATGTAAGAAGGATGGTTGTTGTTTTAGAGGTTGGAGCAATGAATGAATGCAATAAAAATTCTCACTTAACTATTGGAACGAAATAGAATTTATTTAAAAATGTCTAATTTATTAATATAACACAGAATTAGAAATATATTTATTTCTATTTCTATGCTTCTACACAATATCTTCATCAATCAATAAAATTAATTTTTTTTATTCGATTAAATCCATAAAAATATAATATAAACATTTCTTCTATATCTATGATTAAATCTAACTTGAAACTGTGAGTAATAAGTGATGTGATATATTAATAAAATTGAAATATAATATACCTTTTAAATAACTAATCTACTCAACTCACGTTTGGGTAATCTACTGAGGTCGAGGTTTTGATCATTTGTAATATGCTGGTTCCCCCCTGGGTCTTGACATGTTTACCGTGAGTATGATTTGGCCCAACTGCATTTAAACTCCCCTTAACCTGATTTCGTGTCTTGGATTCATCCACTGAAGTCGCATTTGCAGCTGCCAGGAGAAGATGCGATCGCATTCGTACTCTGGGTCGGACCTCTTTTCGATGCTAGGAATATTGAAAGATACCCGTGGTCTCAAAATTTAGTGCGCAAGGCTTACAGGAAGGGAATTTAATTCAAAATATATATATTCAAATCTTTTATATATATTCAACTTATATTAATTCTAATAAAATTCGTTCTCACAACGTTCACTGAAGAATCTCTCCTGTTCCCCATAACTCCAATTAAGCTTGATTGTAAAGACGTTTGGGCCTCGTTGTTCGTCTTTGGCGATGACTCTTCTTTTGTTTCAATTTTCTTCTCCTCAGTGGTCGGTGTATTTGCCTTCACTTCAGTCTTCTCGGGAGGAACCGCCGAGGGTGCTCTGGCGGATGAACAACGCGAAATCTTACGACGGAGAAATTGAGCCCGATAGCGATGGAAGGACAACTCGCGAATGGTTTCTTGCTTTATCGTTTTGACTAAACATTCCGGACTTGAAAAGACGATTAAAAGAGGGGATCGCAGTGAAAGATTAAATAATTTGTAATGCAAACATAAAAGCATAATTTATTATAAAGCCAATAGTTTAAAGGAATTTAAAGTGTTCGCTTATTTTCAAATAGTACCAAGTTTATACTAGAACGCAATCGTCCGATGAGGACGGTATTCGTTTGGTGACGCAATCGTCAACTGTATCAAAATATTAAATACCTAATTTATAGTACCTTGTTTGTACCTGAATATAGAAAGGGATTTGATTTATTTTTAATAATACATAGAAATAGATTTGAATTAATTTTCGAAAATCATTTAAAATTATTGATTACATATATACCGAATATACAACGTTTTATTTCCCTTATCTTATCTAGAATTATTTCTACATTTTCTTACCTGGCGGGTCTATCTTCTTTTACCCGAAGTCGTGCCATGCGTTCATTTTGAGCATTCAAATTTTCTCTAGCTGATACTAAAATATCATTGCTGGACAAGTCGGCCA
>JAUZNC010060573.1:10506-28012 GCA_034780395.1 Vannuccia rotundouncinata | reverse complement strand
ATATTGACGGCTTCTATAGAAATAGCAAAAAAAGAACCAACTTTCATTTTATACTATATACTTAATTTCAACAGAAATGGACAAGTCGGCCAATATTGACGGCTTCTATAGAAATAGCAAAAAAAGAACCAACTTTCATTTTATACTATATACTTAATTTCAACAGAAAACCGGGACGTATACTAATTTTATCCAAAGATTTTAGAATATATTTAAATAAAATATCAGGGGCCTCGGAACAGATCACATCATTAACACATTTGTGTCGGATTTTAAAAGTGCAAATAGTACGTTTTATCTACTATTTTGCCTATTTTGTAATATTGTGTACCTAATTGTTTTTTTGTACTGTATAATATTTTATGATAAATTAAATACATTTATTTGTGAATTTTAGAATGTAATATTTACAATTTTCTCTAAAGGCGCATCTTATAATGTACCCCTTACGTTTTTAAAAGCTTCCCAGGCCCCTGAATGAATATCTTAAAATTTGTGTAGAAAACGATTTTATTACATCTCCTTCGTTTTACTTTTAACCCAGCAGATACTTTTCTGAAAGAAGAAATTTAGATTTTCGGGGTGAACACTATGCATAGTTTTAGCTAATTATGTTTTTTTATTATACTTGAGATTGAATGAATTTTTGATGATTTGTAACTTGACTCCAGATAACTTTGTGGATAGATGTTGACTCTTGATCCATTTTCCTTAAAAAATCGCGTGGATCTGGTTGAACTTGAGATTTAGCACCATGGAGCTGCAATGAAAGAGATTTGCCCAATTATCTCATGCTATTAGAAATTATTTCAGTTCTATAATTGATTAACGTGAACTCAACATAATATGTTTGAAATTAGCGCAATATAAATATTATTTATATAGTTTTATTTAGATTGATTTTCACTGAGTGACAAGCTGTTGAATTAAAATAGATATCTAAAATGTAAATGAAAATATTTTAAGGATTACATTAGAAGTTTAAAATGTCAAATGCATAATTATAATTCAAACTTAATTGTTTATGTCATTGATTTTTTCTAGAAGCAGAATCTAAATTATGAATCTAAAAGAATCTAAAATGTTCTGGCTTTACTTTATACCTTTAAATTGTATTGGGAAATTGTAGCTATAGCCGGATTCTCCTTTGGTTCATCTGTCAGTGCAGTTGTGCTTCTGTGGTACAATTGTTGTTGATTGAGTTTTTCTTCTTTATTGAAATTGTCGTCACTTTCTGCATCATTGGCAAATGAAAAGTAAAAGAAAAAGATTCGCAATACTTGTTTTGAGAAGAACGATTAACTTACAAACAAAATAGCTGCAATAAAAATTATAATTAAACTTAAAATCTTTTATAACAAATGAATATGACTTAAATTGTCATATTAAAACCTTTGAAATGAAACTCAATACGAAAATTGTATCTTTAACGTAAAATATAGGTCAAATTTAGCTCTCTAATCAAGGTCAAATAAGGCTATCTAAATATAGGTCAAATATGGATTTGTTACTCTACGTGGATAGTTCAACTATTTTAATTAATGAATAATTTAAATATTGGCTATAAGACTCCAAAATAAGATATTAACGAGTTAATTGAAACTTACCAAATATTAAGCCAACCCGAGGAACGGTCTCATTATTTTGAGGGATATATTTGTCCTCTAAGGTGCTGTCGATTTTAGCAGGAATTGAATTTTGGACAAAGTCGTGATATTTTTTACTTCTTCTTGAGGCTCTAAAACATATAGGTACCGTGTTAAATAAATAAATTAAACATTACAATAAATTTTTGTTAATAGAAGTTACTATAAATTATTTCATGTTATTTATATTCATTATTAATCATATTTATATATTTTTATATCTCAATTCACATATTAATTCAATTAGGTATTTAGGTATCTTTCAAAAATTGAATCTATTTAAAACCTGTTGAAGCTTATCTTATTAAATTATATTGATTTTCACTTTCTTTATATATTAATAAATTTTGGTTTTTGATAATATGGTAATTGGAAAAAATAATATAATATTAACGTTTTATTTATTAACATAAAAACTTTCATATTCGCTATTTCATCATTTTTTAATATCTGTAACATGAACATTACACGATAACTATATATGGAATGTCTATGATCAATGATCTGTGATTGCAAAATTGTTATTTATGAATCTTAAATAACAAATCAATAATCAATATCAAACTAAGAGGTTGTTAAATTTGATTAAATTATTAACCTAACAAATTTCAGTTAAATAATCGGAAAAATTTTCTAATCAATTCTAATTTCTTAATAAATTTTACGCATCAAAAATGCTTATGTAATTTGTCAAATCATCTTGTACAAATTGTTAATAGAAATTATTTTAAAAAACAGCATATAATAAATTATTTTCAAGAAGCCAGAATAACTTAATTTTAAAATTTTTATTTTATTAAAATCCAGAAATTCCTTCCAAATATTTTAACGAATTTATCAATAAAATTGAAAAATAATTTTTTTTCACAGACGCATCTTTTTGAAATCAAGTCAACATTGTTAATGACGAAGTTATTTTTATAATATGCATACAAGCATTTTTTTTCTTCCGCAGGTAAATACATATATTACTTAGTTATAACCTAGTAATATCAAAAATGCTATGAAAATAATTAATTTTCAAAACTACAATAATAATTATATGAAACAATGAGAAGAAATGATTAATATCAGACAATCATACCTTAAACCTTCTCAATTTTCAATTGGTTTATTTGACTGAGTGAAGTTAATATTTCTTTCTCTGATTATTATTGCAAAAAACTTTCAACATAAACAAAACATTTTAAAAATACAAAAATTTTGTTTTTTCACAGTTCATACAAAATTTGTGTTTAAATAATTAAATTGATCTAAGTAGATTCGATAATTTAAATATTTTCTTTCAATTTAATTCTTGTAAAATGCTCGTTCTAATACAAAACTTTTTCGTTTTTATTTTAAAGTCAAACAAATAAGAATCTATCTAACCAACTGAGCCAAGTGTTGGTACTCACGGAGCAGATTTAGCTCGAATCTGTGACGCTCTTCTTACATCCGGTTGAAGAATCTTCTGGACTTCCTGCTCCTGATAGTCCTCCCATTTAGTCTGAGCGCGGGATGTCTTGAGTAAGTCTTCGTCTTTAGGACAGATTTTGGCGAACTGCTGCAGAAGTTTCTCCAAATTATGTCGTCCGACTTTCTGCAATTCCGTACTGAAAACAGGCGCATCTTATATCTGGATGCTTTTTTATCAATCTAAAAATGTTTTTCTCCGATACACAAATATATGTTTTACAAAAGAAAGATTGTGTTTAAAAATAATGACCTTAGAGTTAATTTAAGACAATAGAGAACAGTCATAGATCTTTTATTTCAAGTTTCAAATATAGAACGTAATATTTATATTTTTTACAAAAAGAAAAAGTTCACCTACCGATGCAGTTTGTAGAAAGCTGTATAAGATTTTGTAATCACTGAAACACTGCTCGGTTTTTGATAAATCACAGTCTCTTCACCAAACTGATCCCCTATAAGTACAAATATTAACAATTTACGAAAAAGCAGATGTTGAGTCAAATAATATCAACTTTTCTAAGAAACGTAAAATCTGAGTTTTAAAATGAGTAATGGTTAGAAATTATTTATACAATTATGACTTAAACTAAATAATTGAAAGACCCACCTTCTTCCAGTATCCAAAGATTGAAAGCCATTACTTTCTCTGAAGAACTATTCTTGGAGGAAGGATTTGAAATGATCCGAAGTACTTGACATCTTCCAAATTCAATGATATAAATCCAGTCTGACTGTTTATCCTGCTCAATTAAGATCTTGTTGGGCGGCTGGTGCTGGAAGAAACAAGTGTATACACTTAGGTAGGGTGCATATTGGGGAGCAAAGAGTCCGGAAATTACTGCTTTTGATAAATGGTTGTTGGGCTGCGATCGCAATAAAGGTTTATGATCCATCCGGAACGCGTTAAAAAGGATAATTTAACTGAAATTCTCAATATTGACTCCACGATTAATATAAACAACTTTCCGAATAGAATATTAATTGTCTGCTGAATATGACGATTTTAATATGTTAGTATAATATATCTAAAATTTTAATAATATTGTCTGTTTCTCATCTAATAATGATACACACTTATGAACATTCCAACCCCACCATTCGAACAAACCGAGAACTTTAACGAACAGGCGATTTTTAAGTGCGTTTTACATGTTGAACTAATTTTTACTGAATTTAATCATAATAGTATTTTTGTTAAGTTTATGTAGTGATAAGATGTTATGTGGAATAATTAACTTCAATTTTAAACGTATATGATTTCTAAAATTCTTAATAGATAAACGATTTTATATTTTAAAGTTTAAATGTATATATAAAATATTTACCAAAAAAATTGTTTAAAAATACAGATTAAAAATATTTATATAAGAAAATAATTTATTGAATCTATGAGGGTTGCAAAATATGTTTTCTTAAAGTTAGACTAAAAGCACTTTAATTAGTAAAACCTTTCAACTATGCGGCATTCTCCGTTGTCTTGACGCATAACGCGTTGTTACGCAACTTTTAATAATACTTCTCTAATTATTTAGATGTTTTGTACAAAAATCCTACCAAATAATATGGAACAAGAGTAATCTGACAAGGCTCAATGAGTATACTGATCAATATAGCTGTGCGGTACTCTACAGACATTAGTCTAAGTGGTTTACGATCTAGTACCTGCCATCAATAGAGTATATTTCCACAAACACAGGCTCATCTCATTCAAGGCGACATCATAGATTAATTTATGTGCGCATGGTGAGATTATATTATAACTTTGCAAATGGCTATACTGTGTCTCATTAGTCAAATAGTTAAACATTATAAAAATATGTGCCATATATAATTTCAATAATTAATTAATTAAATATAAATGACTACAATGTGCACTATAGTGCACTAGAGCAAAAATTGCGGATTGAAATCTCAAACTTGCCCACCTCCTTATATATAACTATACTAAATTCTTATTGGTTAATGTCCTCTCGACCAATCTGCTTTTTGAGCTAAAGGTCCACATCTCATACTACTGAAAGTTACAAAATAATCTTTTAATGTAAAAACAAAATATAACCAAACTCTTTAATAAACGTTTGCTTGAGGTTTTACTTTTTTATGATTTTGAAGACCTAAAATAAAATTATAAAATTATGCTCGATTTGTTCACTATAAAAACTTGATGTAACTATTAATGAAGGAATTTGCACTTTCTTACTTCCTTGACCAAGGCTGGGGCTAATTCTTTGCGCTCCAACTCTGACAACTGACTCAGATGGCAGCGGGGATTGAGGAAAAAAAGTTGCTTCTCAGCCAAATTCTCGCGCCTCACTTGTTGAACTAGAGAATGAAACTTGAGACGGTCGATTCGAAGCAACTGACAAGGCTCTTTGGTGTAGAGTGTGGCTGCAGGAACCATGTCCTTTTCCCCTTCAAGGGGGGAGAGAGTGTTGATGTATTCACCCATTGAGTGTAAGTAGATTATATTTGGCTCGTAAACCTGTAAAAATTAAAATTATTTTTTTCATTATTTTAATAATTATGTGCAACAATTACAAAATCGTTGTTTATGAAGACCGTTCAAGAGTACAGTAACTAATGTTATGTTATAGTAGTTGAATAATACTCAAATGTAATTAGTTTTCAATATATATTATGTGCATTATCATTTTTATTCTGAGAAGCAAAGTATTAAAAGGTTTGTAGACAGTAAATGTTTTTGTAATTTAATGTAAGTATAAATGTTGCATTCATATCGAAAAGCATGGATCGAATGTCACATATAATTATATCAACTAAACGCATTATATCAATAAGGTTTTAATGATGATAATATGTAGAGAAAGCACAAGTTATATTTCAAAATTAATAAAGTAAATAACCGTCTCCACTAAAACAATGAGCTCCACTTAAAAGCTCAAAGTTGTCATTTTCATTGTTTGGTACAAAACACTACCTATAATAGTCTCGCGTGTCATTGTTGGCGAATTGGGTTATTTTATATCAGATAAAAAAATCTCAATTAGTCGGAGGACGCTTTTGTCTGCAACAGTCCGATGGTTTTGGTAATCCGTCAGTCTGTGATGACGAATTGAGTCCCCTGACAAATGCGTTCTTTAATCAGGAACACAATCCGACGGACAATGACGTTATCTGTCGGGTGACGCAATTCATCGCCAAAATCATCATTCCGATTTCATTATCATAAGCAAATATTCCTCGATTCTAAGATTATAGTTGTGGAATTTGGAGGTATGGAGTGGAACTAGTACTACTCGTGAATTAGAATAAATATCAATATTGTGAATAATTCCGGAAAATATTGTAATACATTCGATACCATGCCCACAACCGAATCTGTTTCAGTATTATACAATTAATTAACCTTCTGGAAAGAAATCTAACCGGTTGATTTGTAACATGAAAAGAATTTGTTAAAATAAAAATTCACGATAAGAATAATACAAACAATATGTAAATAATAATGAAGGATGCGTCACATTACTTGAAGGTTACCGTCTTTAGCCCACTTATATGTAGCTTCCAAACTACCCGACACTATGTAAAAGCACGAAAGAGACTCCTCATATGACTTCTTTTCAATATAGGTCAAGGCCGGATAGGACTCCAAGGTGACACAGTTGGCGATACATTCCTTCACATACTCGATTGACATGTGTAGATAGCGCAGGGTATCAACCAGGCTGAACATGGTTCCCAGATCCACCGCCTCCAGGTGACAATGATAGTCCGTCAGATGTTTCTCGTTTAGTTGGAGTATTTCTCGTGCCTTGTCCGTGATAACAATGGTAGACTTCGCCGAATAGAGCCTTTTGTTGAAGATTGGGGGGTAGCCATTGGTCCGCTCGGTGGATTTAATCTGTGCATCTATTTCTCGTTGTTTAAAAGTTTCGTTAAGATATCGACGTTTCTCAATCAGTCTTTTAATAACGTGGAACATTCCGATTATTCTATTTTTAATGATCTGATTTGTTTGTAAAAATAATTTACTATATTCTAGGCGTCGTGAATGTCAATTGATAATAAATTTGAATTAGGAATAAATATGAGTAAGGATTATATTTATTCGTTCGCAGAGCTTATTAATTTCTAATGAAATAGTACTCCGATACTTTTCTATATATTGTGTTGTTGTTGATAGTGTTTCTATAGGAACCCGTGTACATATATCTGCAGAGCGTCGGTTTTGAATACTCACTCCAGTATCATCTAATTATCTTGTAACCAAATATGTTACCAAGGGAACCGAAAAGAAGATTGATCTGAGAGGGTGCCGGAGGTTGTATTTTCCCGTGGAAAACATTGCCTGTAAATATTCAAGCTGCGCCTCATTGTTATCCATATAAACTATTTCCATTGTTTGCATAATTTATTACTTTCACTCAGCAGAGCAGTTAGGGATTTTAGAAGAGCAGAAAGGGAGAAACTGTTACAGATATTTAGAATATATTAATTATAACATTCTTTAAGTTATCTACATATATATAGACAAACACTCAAAATTCTTTACATTGTATATACGAAGTATTATAATGGTAAATTATCTATTATAATGTTATTTATATTATGTTATTATTAGAATATTATTTCTAGCCGCTCATTTATTTCGGTTCAGCCTATATATATTGTACAATTAGTCAAATGGATGATTATATTATAACAATTTATATGATATGTAAAATTTTTGCCTATTTTTAGTTCAATACAGAATATGTTTGAACCATAAATATTATATTAAAATTACAACTTGATAAACCAACTTAAAGTAATATGCCTATAATTTCAAATTAACTAATCAAATTGTAAGTTTTTTGCCAAACACACTGGCTAAGAATTTTAATGAATAAATTTTAGATTGCAGATCTAGTTAAAGTATAGATTATATAATGTGTTTTTTTAAAATTAAGAATAGAGGTAAATTTTTTTTTTTATGTATATAGGGATAATTGATTTTGGCAGCTCCGATGTTCCACAGCCGTGGTCTGTTTTCGAGGTAGACCGACCCTCATATATGAAGAAGATATGTCGCTCTACTTTCCCATGAAAAAGAAGCATTACTAGCAAGTTGGCATCTTCTTTTATTAACACCATGGGTTAGTCCCTCCTTCTTGGATGGTTGTCTTGACAATGAGAGTATCGGTGTCCTCAACTGAGCGGATCCATTTAAAACATTTCAACAAAAAATATCCACAAAGCCACTTGATAAATGCTTGCTTATTTCCCGTGTTACTTATTTTGTTTTATGGTGTCAGTATAAACCCCACATTTCCCATGCACCGTCGTCTGCGAGTCATCTTTGGTGGATGCAGTTCCAAACACAATGGTGGCTTGTGCGTATTTGCTCTACAGATATCTTGTAACAATTGTTTTGTATGTTTTTCGGGGACTCCAAGGAATTTTATGCAATGCATTATGAACGTTTGTCGGAATAGTATCCGCGAAAACACTGCAGCCTCTCTCCGCAAAGCTTGTCGTAAAAGTCCAGGAGATTCGAACATGTACGAGGGATAACTGCACAATCCGTACTGAAAAATACCTCCCATATTCTCTGTCCCTTCCTGTTTCTTTGCTATGCTGATTAGGCGTTGAAATATCAAATGGAATCTTGATTGATTGATTCGTTTCCAACCTTCAAGAATGACTTTTTGTCATAATTTTCATTCGGAATGAGGTATAGTTTTGAACTGTGTAGTTTTACATTGGGTTTAGAATTTTGTTTCTAATATCTTTTGCAGAATCATTATTACTAACATTTGAAATTGAAACATCGTTCAGTTCTTAAAGAACTTGTTCAGTTCTTAAATAATAATAATTTGTTCAGTTCTTAACTATAACATTTGAAAGCAGCAATTAATCCGAGTATGCCATGAAAGCTGAAATGGAAACAGTGAACAATATATGTGGAATGCATCATTTGAAACACCTCCTCCCATCCGATTCACAATTTATCAAATATGTGATAAGCATGATGAAATAGGTTCGGTATACAGCACGATCTGGTGGAAACAATGCGGAAAATCAAAATCGTGTTGTACAGTCTGTAGCACTCACTAATAAACCAACCATGGCTGCAATCTTCAATTAGATATTGACCAAATGAATCTATCATTCTTAAACAATTGAAGAATATGATCAAACCATATACACCACATCTTATTCATGGACTCACAGAATGATTCCGATTATCGATTGCAATTTCACAAAGTCTTAATTTGTCAAGCTATGGACTATCCTGAAATTTAAACCAAATATTCCGGTCGTTGAGACACAATTTAAACTTGCTGGACACATTAATCGTCATAATTCAGTTTATTAGACTTCAGAAAACCCTCACATAACTATTCAGAATCAGAGACGTGACTGTATGATTTTTTTTTCTTTGAAGGGACAGTAACCATGGTGCTATTTATATAAGCGAAATTTTTGGGAAATACAGTTGTACCACAGTTACAATTACGTGATGACTTTCAACAACTTTATTTTCAGCAGGATGGTGTTTCTCAGTATTTTTAATTTATGTTGGAGATTATCTAGATACAACTTTTGAACAAAAATGGATTGAACATAATGGCTCCATAGAATTTCTAATTCGTTAATTCCCCAGATTTGACTCCGATAGTCTTCAGCATTTGGGGAATTGTTAAGGATTTAGAGTACTTAAAGAAACCCCCAATCTCTTGGTGATCTCAGACTATTCATTTCTATTCATTTGCATTCCATTGAACTGAAAACAAAACTTATGTCATGAGATTTGTCAATGTGTGCTCTTCAGATGTGAAGAATGTGTTAGCGCAGAGAGCTAGCAATCTGAACACACATTGATATACACATTGTAAACTGGGGTTTCTTTGATTACTGCAGGGATGACTTTAAACACAATTCTACTTTTTTGTAAGATTTAATTTTTGTTGCTTCACTATACCAGTGATTATTATTTTCCTATTGGAATGGACGTTTTATATTATAGAGTTATTTTTAAATGTTAAATTTTAAATGTATCAAATGTGTTAACAACAACAAACAATTGTATTTTTTTTAAAAATACAGGAGATGGGAATACCGGGCGATATACGACGAAATCATATCAGATATTCCAAACAAAACAAAAAACATTGATGATATTTTTTTATAAATTAATTTGAAGTATTTTTTTAAGAGTCATTCTACCAAGACATTGAGCGGCTAGAAATCTGTGGACGCCATGGAATCACCAAAATCCATAAAAAGTTTGCAGGATTCAAAATTACACTCAATAATGTACGCCCCTGCTCAAAATCTTTTCAAGCCATGCATTCAAGAATTTTTTACCCCTAGAAACATAATAGGCGTCCAAGTGTCGTATACTTTTTGTATTACAAAAGTGATGCCCCCTATCAGAAAACTAATTAAAGTCGTTGATCCATTAATTTGTTTGGAATGATGAGCTTGACAACATTTTAGAAGAATCCAAAAACGGTATAATTACTGAAATCGAAAAAGTGTCCAAATATTTGACCCATCCAAAAAAACTTGTTTCGCTACGGATTGGTCCAAAAATGGGGATTTGATTCTGATTATTTCAAAAACATTGCACCTGTAATAAGTGATATTAGTCCACATTTAAAATTTCGCACCTCCACCTAAAATTTCCTGCGTATTCGGGCCTGATGCTAAATATATATATGTATTATTGTCTGGACCGAGCGAAAATGAGGATAGCTATAAAGCACGGTATTTGGTAAATAATTAATAAACGTAAATGCTATTACTTTAAAATCTCGATTCCTTTATAGTTACAGTAAGGTTTGAGAATCATGAACAATAGTAACACTTTTTTATGTATTGAGAATGATTCTCGAACAATAGTGACAAGCATAGAAATAGAAATATTTTATATTTATAAAATTAAATAAAATAATTTATTAAAAACAATTTTATAAAAAAATATATATATTTCTATGGTGTCAAGCATAAATAAATATATTTTTAAATGAATCAAAATATTATTTCCTTCAAGGTTATTTCCATAGTTTTCAAAATAATTGTTTTGAAAATCTCGCTTAGAAAGATAAAATTTCAAATTGATAAATGATTTCCTTAAAAGGTGACAATTACATTTAGAAATTAGGCTATTTTATAATTAAATTGGACAGCTTTAAAAGCTATTTTTGTTATGTTATATGGTCAAAAAGAAAATGAAACATAATAAAACTATAAAGTGGTTTACTTTTGGTGTTAAACACAATTTTACAATGTCAAAAGCACTTATAACTGCTTTTACCCACTCAAAAATAGTTTCCAGCTTTGTAATATACTCAAACAAAAGATGATATATTTACCACCTGCAACAGCTTTGAGAAACGCTCTTGTGTGAAAAGTAGTAATTTACCAGCATATTGCTATTTTAGTCTATTTATAAGTTACAAGAGTTTTGTGAAATGCATCCTCTAGTAAGTTTATGAATTCGGCCTATGTCAGTTTTGACAAACTATCCCCTGATTTATCAACTCTAAATTTCTCATTTATTTGTGGAACTGTAAAAATGTTGGTTTTAATAAATGTTGTACAAATAAAAAAATATTTTAATATTAAAAAAAAACTGAAGAAATGGATATCTAATGCTTTTACCATGTTTAATGACAAGGTTACCACTCAGTTGAGAATCCTTGAAAAGGTCAGGAATTTCAGAATTTTGAATCCCAGACCTCTGAAAAAGCTGGACACATCACATATTTTGTGAAACTCCCAGAGTTTATATTTATTAACTTCTTAATTCCTAACATTCAAGTGCATTATATATTTTACTAATTCCCACACATTTAGAAATATTTATATATATATATATTAGTCAGTTTTTTTTCTTTTTAATTTTCTTGAAAAACAGAGGAAATCTCAAAAAATGGGTATCTTTTTTGATAAATTTTATAATAATATCTAATTAACAAGGTAAAAAATATATGCTTGCTTCACTCATTCAATTCAAACCATTTTTTAGAGGTGAAGCAGCTGAGAGTTAGGATAATGAAGCTGAAATAGGAAATATTTTTGTATTGTTATTAAAAGTTTCTGCCAAATACTGTAATAAATGAAAGAAAACCAAACAATTCAGGGAAATATACTTAAAAGCAAATGCTTGTCATGATAAGGCAATGGTTAAGGAGAAGGAGATTTTGGACATTATTATTTCATTAAAAGAAAAGGAAAAAGTCAAATGCTATGTAAGAAATTATATATAATATTGCCTTATGTTGAAGTAATTTGTACCAACATTAACTTAACTACATACAATAATTTGGTTATGTGGTTATTATAATGTTAGATTGATATCATTTGTTGTTTAAAATTAACAGTAATATATATTGAGTTATTGTGATTTAATATATTTTTCTGCAAAATCAGGGAATTAGATTCTGAAAAAGTACAGGAAGTCTGTAATATGCAAGGTAATTGCATGATTATTCTATGGAATCATTGCCATCATTCTCATCCAAAACTTGTGGAAACTAGTATATGCTATCCAGCTTTGAGCTTTCTTGCAACTGCATTTTTTAGCTGGGGCCTCAAGGCAGGTACAGCTCTTCTACATAAGAACATTAGGCAGGGTTCATATTTTTCCAGTAATTTTGAGCCCATTTGGTTGGGTCTCTAGATTTTGAAAATGATGTAATAAAAATATAGTATCCCTGTAAAATTGTAAAGTTGACTAATATTTATTAAATATAATAAAGTTTTAGATAAAGCAAAGGGGGGAAATGTTAATTTCATTTAATTGTCTTATTATGTTTTTAGTTCTGATATTGGTCATTTACTATACCAACAAATAAATAAATAGATTGCTACTAGGTGCTACAATTTTGTGTTTCAAAAATGTTTGCCTTTTGCAAATTTATAGGTTGCATATCTTGTGCAATTAATATATTTGTTTTTGTATTAGAGTGAAATACAAGCCCTAATTAGGGTGAAATTATTGTATTCTGTGCTACATTAATGAATTGAGCAAAGATTGATTTATGCAGATCAAAAGCTGATTTGATTTAATGACACTGCCACAATTGATTCTCATATTTGTCATGTATTCAAAACCTTCATCTTTCCTGGTGCCTGTTTTATTAAGCTATAATCAGGATTGCCATGGGTCAGGGAATTTAGGTATAAAGAATTTATAAATATTTCTGGAAAATTTCACAAAGTCAGGGAATTTTAAATTTTATATATTAAATATTTTAAATACTCCTTTGTATGTATTCTTGGTAAAAATAACCTCAAAAAATTTTCACATATCATGTTAATTATAATTTATTCATATAATATACTACACACTAAAGGGCCAGTGACAGAATGTCTTTCAATATTTAACATTATAGGCATAGCAGAAAAAAAACTATATATAATTACAGTGGCAATTCAAGGTAAGAGAAAAACAAAATTTTGTCTAAACTGGAAATATTTTGCCACATTTTGTTTGTCCAGTTTAGCCATAATAGACTATTAGTTTTAAATTTTTTGGTTTTCTGATCCTCCATTCAAGGTATTCATTGTCCCACAAAAATATAACTTGATGTGATTTTTTTTTATAACTAATTGTGAAATTTTTATAACTAAATACACAATTCTTTTAAAAAGCTGTCTCAGAGATATGTACAGGCCTCTCACTCAACCTAAAAAAACTTAAAAACCTAAATTTACATGAATTTGCTTAAAAAAAACTAAAAATAACCTAATTTTACATAAAAAAAAACTAAAAAAACCTTTAAAAAGTGTTTTAATATAAGCAAAATTTTATTTTATCTAAAACAAATGTATAAATGTATTTTTTTCATTCATGTACATGAAAATAAAATATACAGAACTTTGTTTTTATATTAATTTTGTTGCTGACAAGTAAAAATGCCTTGTATTGAAACATGTAGTATAAGTATTTGTATTATTTTGTAATGGTTTTTGACATCCTGGGTATGACATTAAACACAACTGCAACTATAAAGAGAGATAGAACCTTACCTCAACAAGGGTTCTTTGGTTAAGGATATGTTTCTACTGATAGATATGATCCTCCTTTTTAGTTGTATGGCCTTGGTAGTGTATGCCTTTTCTGGCAAAGACTAAATTATGGCTTTTTAGTTTGGTTGAAAGGTAATTTTTCTAATTCATCTAAAAATTCATATAAAAGGGGTAGAGGGGGGGGGGTTGATGCATGTGATACATATTTTCTAAATAAATTTTACTGCTTTTGTTATTTTATATATTATTTATATGCATTATATGTTATGATGCTTCAATTTTTTGCACTATGTGCAGAACTATAGCCTATGCTGACCACATAGCCATGACACTTTTTTCTGGAAGTCCAATCCCATGCCTGCCTGGTGAATCATTGAACAACATTAAAAGTTAGATTGTATTAAGAACTTTTTTTGATCTTCTTTAATAAACAAGTCTTATGATAACACACTATAACAATGCTATATTTATGCAATAAATAACTGATTTTTAGACTAGTATTTGGATATTTTTTAAAACCTTAAAAAATAAAATTGTTGAAGAGTGGGAGGCCTGTATGTATATGTTCTTTGTATACTCATTATCTAACTTGAATTTTATATAAGATGAGTATTATACAAAAAACATTCAAATATCTCTCCTCTCAAACAGCTTTGAGAAATATCTAACTTGAATATTTTATATCATAAATGAGGCGATTTTATGTCATATCATGTTTACAAAGAGGCAACATTTGACATTTGTTCATGACATTTGTAAAAGTGTCCTCCTCTACAAACAGTAAACCTTCTACTTCAGTGTGACATCATCTTTGCATGTGTTACCACACTGGCTGTCAAATTGGAAGTGGTCTGAGGAGAATTTCTGTGGTAGTTAAAGATAATCAATGACAACAGACCATTCATAGCCAACAATAAGTTGGATGATATTTTCTCACAAATGTTTTCAGATTTGGCTTATTGCCATGCAGTTTAAACTGGGACATACAAAACGATCTATTCAGAAACTTATGACTTGGCTGCCCATTTGACTCATCTCCTTGAGAAAACAGAGAAGGAAAAATATGTATTGGATACTATTTGATGAGACAATGAATGTTCAGTCTCTGGAAAAGAAGAAGTTGACTGATGATGGTTAGATTGGTTGAAACTTGGATTTGTATTTTATTGTATATATTATGTTTCCTTTAAATTCAATAAAAAAACGTGTGAATATTTTGGATTTTTTTTGTCTCTAGTGGTAGTCTAATGTGTTGGGAGTAAGTTGGGAATTTTATCAGTTAAATGAAGTGGCAACCCTGTAATGAATAATTGTAAACTATCATTTGTCAATCACTTTGTAATATGGTTTCAGAATGTATCAAGACAAATGGGGAAAATTTTCAAAACCAGAAGCTATAATTTCTGTTAATACCCATTTATACTGATTATGCTATGTTATGTTATGCACTCTATTGTGGGCCACCTTGTATATAGATCCATTGATATATACCAATATTTTTGTAGGTTTAATGCACATACATAGCAATAGACACTGACTTAGTTTATAGTTTATATTTGATAAACAATGATAAATGCAATGCAATTTTGATAAAACTACATAAGTGTAAGAACTGGGAGAGGGGCGGATATTATTTTAAAGAATTTAATTATGTGCATATTTTATCAAAATAATTCAATCGAGACAGGGTTTCATTTTTAAATTTGGTGGAGAATTTGTAAGTTTGTAAAGATGTAGAACAAGGGACTCAGTTTTTTAAATGTACTTTTATTATAAAGATATTTTATAAAATGTCTGATAATATTGATTTTGATTATTAATTTTATGAAGATTTTTAATTATTTTATAGAAAAATATTTCAAGAAAATTAGCGATTACATTGGTAAAATAATTAATTATGGTTAGTTCATAGTATCAATTTAGATTTTTAAGTAAAATAGTATTTGAACAAACATTATTTGTTATACAAAATAGAAACAATTGACACACTGTGTTATTTGTTGGGATTGTGTAATATATTATATTTAGTTTACAATTGAACATTTACACTTTTCTGTTGTAACTAGATTTTCTTTTCGAATCAAGATAGGTAGGTCTCTTGAATAATTTAGGGATATTTTACATTGAAAATAAAACCAAATATGCACTATCAAAAGAATTGTGAAATGTTGTGATTAGGGTACAAAATAATAAACTCCTTAAGTTAATAATTTAAAAGTGATTCGAGTTTTGTGTATTTGTGGTGCGTGATTAAATTAAATTAAAATGAGAAAAATGTCCATCTGCCTGAAGTACTTAATCTGTCAGAATGATTTTTCTTTTTTTACTATTAATTATATCTATATTTACAGAATGTTTATTTTAATAATTTGTGGTTAGATTTTCAATGTTTAGTCTAAATACGCATCACAAATTATAAATAATTAATCACTAACTTCAAAAATTTCTTATTAATTAATATTTTTGCATAATATGTTTCATTTGTTAACTATCTATACCAAAATACCTACATGTAATTTTATCTTGAAATAAAACTTTATTTTATTTTATAAATATTTTTCTAACCTTTATTCATAGGTATTACATATATTTTATACACTGAAATTGTATTAAAATGAAACATTATATTGGGCTTGTAACATGTTATTTTAGTCTGATACTTTCCATAAAATAGCCCTACTCTTTTCCTAAATGTAAGTCCCCTATACATCTAAAACTATGCTCCGCGGTATCTGTGTGTATCTTATTAATAATAATATTTTATTTTTCAAAGTAATAATTACATTTTTTCCATTAAATAAGTACGACAAATCCAGACCAGAAGAGCAACAGTCATTGATGTTTTAGAAGCTAACTGAAAAGCACAATTTTCTCATTGAAACTAAATGTCAAATTTCTCTACGACACTAAATGTCTGTCTAACTTAGACTAGGTACTTACTGTTCTTTTGTTTATGCGGGGTAAACCATTCCTAGTTTTAAATTACGGATGTAGTTTATCTCGACTTGGACTTCAGTAAATTGTTGTAACTAAACACTACCGTAAATAAACACTTTCATTCCACTCACCTAGTAATCTGTTTAATTTTATTCGTTCAACAATTTTATCTGTTTACCAATTTGGTATAATTATAATCGATAATGAGTTCTTAGAACTATAGTTTTTCCGTAGTAAAAATACTACTCATTATTATATAGTGGATTAAATTATAATTAAATTAAAGTAACAAGTTGATGTACGGATGCAATCGATAATTACAAATTGTTGCCCAACTTCATTTTCAAATAAGATAAGTAGAATATTTTTAGAATATCCGATAAACAACAGACACAATTATTTGTAGTATGAGTTCCATTTGATAGTGGGGCATTTTCTGTGGGTGTACACGCGCGTGGATATTTTCATGATTTCTATTTCCT
>JAUZNC010060562.1:7693-43670 GCA_034780395.1 Vannuccia rotundouncinata | reverse complement strand
AATATTTTATAAATAGTTTATATTTATTTTATAAACGACATAATTGGATTTTTTTTAATTTAGAAGCTGCAGCAATTTCAATTTTAAAAATTGTATTACAAAACTCATTAAAATATTTTTTGATACTCTCAAATTATTCTGATTAATTTTAATATTTAAATTTTTAATCAATTTTTAGACAAAATTATAGGCATATTTTACATTACTCCTTATATTTTAAAACTGAACCCAAAGATTGTGTCCTTAGGTACATAATCTGCATATATCCAGTTAATTAATGTCACAAATGAAATTCAAAGTTCTTTTATGTTTTGCATATGTACAAATTATTTACAGGAAATATGCACCTTATATTTAATAGCGATTACACCACAATTTAGAAAAAAAAAGGTTCTGATTACGATTCTATCCGTGAGTTAGTTCACCAAATAACCAAAACAGTGCACAATCAAGTCTTTCACAATTATTTAACTAATCTGCCACGAGTCACTTCGTTATTTTTCTTAAAACCAGAAGTGAAATCCAGATATGAAAAAGTTATCTTTTCTTTTGATATCCACTATTTTATTAGTAGCGTTAACTACAGATAAAGGCTCAGCTTTAATTCCCAAAGTTTGCTTGTCAAATGCCACCGTTCCGGATGGTGTGTGCTGTCCAGTTCATAAACGTAATGGTCAAATATGTGGAGGTCATAAATACGGAAGATGTGGAAAAATAAACATTTATCGTGAGCCAATACCAGACATTTATAGGGTAAGGAAAATAAATTTGTAAAATATTGTAAACTATAATTATGCATTTTGTACCAGTTTTATTGAAAAACCCATTGAAATAATTTCTCGAAATCTTTAATCAAAAAACTGTAATGATAAAATGATAGAGTGCTGTCAATATATGTGAGCAAATTATGAAAACTTTTTAAAAATATATTTAATAAATATAAAATATATTCTAAAATTTAAAAAAAATCACTTCAGCACAATCAAATAAAAATAAATTTCGAAAGAAAAAAATACTAAAATTAATTATAATTTGGTTAATCTTATCACAGTTCGTGTTTTTTTTAACATTTATTATTGTGTATTTTATTATGTGTATCTCTTACAAACTCGTTCATATTAGAAAAAATATATTTTTGTATTTTTATTTGAACTTGTCCCTCCCTATCTTTCAATACATTATTAAATAAATTATTTTACATTTTACAAATGTTTTAAGTATGCTTAGAACAATTTCTTTTAAAGGAAGTTTAATATTTCAAATGGACCGTCTTCTCGTTATGTATCTTACGTTGCAATGGTGTTCCACACATTCAATTAGGGGACCTCACCTTCTAATAAAGGCATTAATTACCTTCATATAGAAGCCCTTAAATTAATAAATGGATCCCTACATACATATATTTACATTCAGTCTCGTCTGTAACTATATTTAATATTTTAGTGCCTTTATTACAATGAATAAATTTTTTTAAATTCTGTTTAGATGAGGATTCACGTTTAATATTTAAGTTACCGATGGAAATATTGTAAGATTCGGAATAACTTTTATTGGGAGATATAATTTTGAGCACATGACGTTGAACAGATTGAATTCCATACAAGGCAAGCGTATTCAATGATAGGTCGGATAATGGAGATAGAGAGGCCTACACAGTAAAAAAAAATGTAAATTTACATAAAAACACATTGTAACACTTGTAACAATATAAATTGACATAAAACAATGATGTGATAAATATGTGTGTAACATGGAACAAATATTTTTAATAAGAACATTTTTATTTACAAATCAATTTAATTATGTTAAACACAATATTTTTTCAACAGTCTGAATATTCACGTAGGTACTAGATAGTCAAGTTAATGGATGAGAAAAACGTCCAATTGTGCGCAGCTGGGTGACATATGCCGTTCTACTTTCAAGTTCAATTGTAAAACAAAACGATATAAAATAGACTTCTTTCTTATGGCTGGCTCATCTTATTACACTTAACAATTTGCTTAATTTGGTATATTGTATCCAGAAATAATTTTTATGAGAATCAGCTTCCCCTTTGCAATACTTTTTGTGTATCCAGTGTTGTTTGTATTAATCTCAAGATTTTTACCTACAAGATAAATAAACACCTTTATTATTAATATAGATGTCTTTACATTAATATGTGGGTCTTTACCTACAAATATAGATGAATTGCCAGTTAGGTCTTCCTTCGCATAGGACGATTTCCTTCCTATAGTAAATTAAAACATTGTTTCCTTTACTTTCCAGGACGATGATCGGGTCCATTGGCCACAGAAATTTTTCCAGTATGTTTGTCACTGTAAAAAGAATTATTTCGGCTTGGCATGTGACGAATGTTGGTATAACAGTAAGGGCCATGATTGCCAAGAACGACGAAACGTAAAACGAAAAAGTATCGTCACGCTTAATAATGCCGAAAGAAAATTGTTCCTGGATGTTGTGGACGAAAGTAGAAGAATTGATTCCGACTATGCTGTTCTGATTGAGGACGTTAATAAATGGAGTGATCCTCTTCGACAGCCCCTGTATGTAACGGCCTCGGTCCAATACTACTTAACTGCTCTTCATAGATTTGCAAGTCGGAGTACTATGTTCGTGGACGACTTCCTGTGTAATCGCTATGGAATTTTGGACTTCAACCACGATGGTTGTGGATTTCCAACATGGCATCGTTATTTTATGGTTGTGTGGGAGCGAGAATTGGAGAAGATTGCTGCCCTCTTCGGCGCAAAAGAATTTGCCCTTCCTTACTGGGATTGGGAGGGTCAGACGACTTGTGACATCTGTCATAATGATTTAGTTGGAGGGGAAGGTGAAGAGGAGGCTGATGGTGTTCGAATCCATAGAGATAGTGTTTTCAGTGATTGGACGGAGTTTTGTTCCGAACCTGACGAAGAGCAGCGCTGTTATGGGTGTCATAAAAAATCAGAGTTTGGACTCATAACTAGAAAGTGGAATAGTTTTGATTTTCCAAGAACTGACGATATAAATTTCATGCTGGAACAAAAAACGTAAGTATATTCTTGGAAGAAAGGCTTCTTTATAGATACAGATCAGACGAATAGCTGAGATATTAATTGATAATGCGACATTTTAGAATGTTTAAAATAGTTATTCTGCAGATATTTCAAAAAAATTAAAAGAAAACAATATTTATTATTCGAAATTTTATATTAAATTATAAATAATTTTCAAATATATTTAGATTCAGACAAGTCATTCCGAAATTAAATTGAATAAAAAAGTACCAAATGTCCGCATTATTCATCCCTTAGTGACATATTTGGACAATACTTAAAATGTATTCAGCATTGAATGACAAAAATTACGAAACGTGTTTTTACTAATTATTAATTGTTCATAAATAGTTTATAAATTGATACTTTTGTTATATTCTCCAATCTTTTTTATTAATCAAGTTACAGAAAAATAGTTATATAAATCTAAAAATTATTTTTAAAAATACCCATTCGAATAATATCAAGTTTGGTAAAAAAAAACACGCCCAAATATTACCAGTATTCCTCCAATTGTTAATGTTTTCAAATATCACAGATATTGCTCTACGACTGATCGCACGGAGGACACTGAAAATAAGGTCTGTAACACCTTTCAAAGAGTCTTTGAAGGATACTGCAGCTATGAAGGTCGGGAGGATACCCAGATGTATATTCATAACAAAGTGCATAATATGATTGATGGCAGTATGTGTTGCAGTGCTTCAGCCACCAACGACCCAATTTTTATGCTGCATCACATTCAAACGGACAGACTCTTTGCGGTAACTATTAAGATATTCACTCAGTATTTACAGAATGGTTATAAATAGGATAAATTAGTTAAAAATAGCGTATTATATTCGAATGAAGGATATTTAATTACTTTCTCCTACTTTCTATATAATTAATTAAAATTTATGATTGGCTTTTACTCGCAATTTATTATTATGTTTGGATATCAAAAGAAATAATTTTCTAACTTATAATCTAACTTATAAGGACTGTTTAATTTATACATAACACTTATCTTAAAAGAATGTTTTAGGTATTAATAAATGCGTCGTTTGTATATAGCTAAATTCTAATTTTAAAATTTTCTAAACTGGAAGTTAAAAATAAAACAAAAATAGATTAGATATTCAAATATTGCTTTTTATTCACGATTCACTGAATTTAAATTAATGTAGTTTTCTTAACAATAAATTAGAACGACGATAGCAACAATTAGAAATATAATTATTTTTAATTTTGCTCAAAAATGTTTTTCCTCAAATTTTTCATCAAAATAAGCGAAAGAAATAAGTCAATTTCTATGGATAGCAATTGATCCAATTTGAATTTCTTCTAAAAATAGATATCTTTCCCAAAAAAATCCAATTCTATATATTGCTTAATTATGAATTACTTTGAACTTGATGTAACCTTGTGATGCTTGAAATCGATAAGCTTTGATTGATTATCTTAAAGATATCTAAAGTTATCTAAGAGAGTCTTTTCTTTCAGATTAAGTATCACTGTTGTCCTAAGATAACATAGATCCACTCACCAAGAGTTTCCAGTCTCTTTTATTATTTTTCAGTTCCCAAGATGTTCGGTTAAAAATTTCAATGGGGGACAGGGATAAATTATGGGCTGAGTTTGTGCTTATCTGAAGCCTTGAAGAAGTGCTATTCGGAACTATGTGAATTTATTATGAACGATATATTATTTATCTAGACCGGAAAATTTATTAAAAATTAATTAATTATATTTAATTATATTCGGTAATTAGTTTCCGTTTTTACGAGGGTCAATAGTAAAGATTCATGATCAAAACTTCTACCTAATTACGTATAAAATTGAAATCTATGAATATCTCCATCCAATAAATTTGGTATGGATTATACCAAATTGCATGGTGGCATATTATTATTGTATTTTTATCAGATTTTCTGACTAGATTAGTATATCAATGTTTTTATTTTGATTTATGTGCCCGTGGGAACCAAAAAGTTACTTGCCTAGATTGTTAAAAAGAAAAATTTTTAATATTATTTCGTTAATATTAATATTCAAATTTGGAATCAATATTTTATTCATGATTTCAGCTAAACTAAATATTATTTTTCAAATTTGGAAGCAATATTTTAAAATTTGTGTAAACATTAGTTTTATCTCCCTAGGGACATATAAACAAAAATAATACACAGGTCAATTTTCTGTATTGATATACATTTTTGTGTAATACTAAAAGTAATATAAATATTAATATTGCTATACGTTCGCTTAATAAATTAACAAAAGTTTATTGCATGCTAACTAAAAATACTTTCTTCCATATCTTTTTGTCCTGAATTAGTCTTGGATGGTTTACCAGAATGACTACCGCCATGCCAAACTGACCCCCAATGTTATACCCAACGAAGGCGTGGTCCCAGGTCACTGCAGAGAGTGCACTATGACAGGCTTTCTTCCATATTTGACCCATAGGGAGGTCTTTACTAATACTGAAGACCTCGGATATCATTATGATCGACTTCGACTCTACCAACATTCTGACAGAAATCGGCATTAGATGATTGAAATATTTCAATTTTGAAATTTAGTCTGTTAAGGATATTTTCTCTGGTAATGATCATTATAGTACTATAATCAATAAAAAATAGCTTTTTAAAAGAAAATTTTATATGGTTTTCTTTAATATATAGTTTAAATATTGCATTTTAAAATATGTTTAAATATAACAAATAAATAAAAATTTGTTTAAATGAAAAATTGTTTCAGTTTCTTAAATAGGAATTGGTAAATATAAAATTATATAAATAATTTATTCAAGAATACGCAAGAAGTATATTCCTAATATGTAAAATATGTTGTATTATATAAAAATACATTAATTTATATTTGTTTAAAACAATTCGTTAATATGTAAAAGAAATTATTTTTAATATTGTTTGACAGTATTTTGAATTTCTTTGTTGAATTCCTAAATCCAAAGCAATAATATGTCAGCTATAAGCATTTTAATCAACTTAAAGATGATTATAGAAAGGTGCTAAAAGACGTTAGATGCTAATTAATGTGCTAAAGACGTTAGATAAAATAATGCCATGACTCCTACGATTATTGAAATTATTAAGAAGATATTTTCCTTAAAATGTAACAAAAATAAATAATAAATATGTGAATGTCATTTGAATACCAGTTCAAAAATAAATTCTCCAAATTGGTATACACTGTTGATTAGTAGAAGAACTGTAAAATGTTATTATATTACAGAGACTGTTCAAAATTGTCACATATTTATATTTATAATAATGCAGCCTGCTAAAGGTGAATATTTTATCTTGGAAATTATTTCACATATAGTGTTGTAAAAGCTCAGTCTTCAGATAAGAATGAAAGTTATATTCTTAATTAAAACGGCTTAAAACAGCTTAACTTACAAAAGCAGTGATTCAGGGACCGCGGAGCTGGGGGGGCTAGGGGGGGCTCAGATTCCCCCCCTCCCCCAATATTTTTTTACTGAATTTTTGGCGCCACTGGAGAATTTTTGCGCCTCATAAAAATAGTATTATATTATATTCCCACCCAATAACTCTATTACCAAATGAATTGGTGTGATCAGAAAAATTATACTTTTTCCTTAACATAAGTATAAAAACAGCTGGATTATCGTTCACGCAGGCGCACTTTATCACGACATCGTGTATTGTTCACGTATACCCAAATGAAAAACAATCAACTATCTCCTGCATTCTAGGACATATAAAAAAAATTAAAAATTTGCCGCAGACCCCCGACCTCCCCCCCCCCTCTCAGTGCGCCACTAAAAACCCTAGCCCCACCCCCCCCCCCCCAATAAAAATTTCGTTCCGCGGTCTCTGTGATTATAGTATCATCATAAAAATCTTAAATACTTTTATGATAATTACAATTAACAATAAAAAAATGTATGTAAGTTTAAAATTAAGCCGCACAATTTCCTCCATTTATTCAAATGTTGTTTAGTTATTCGGGTTACGGTCGAAGTGTTGAGTCATCATGAAACAATCGAACTACTGCCGTTTATGACAACAAATTAAGAGTGGCCCTCCGTTCAAAAATACTACTTATAACTTTAAGGTTGTATATTCATTGAAGAAAATATAGAAGCGAACAATATACAAGGACAAGTACATTGCATGTTTTATAGAAGCATTTGATATTATGTATTATGCTGTTTTATTTACATTGATATTTTTAGCGGTGAGGATCGTGAAATATATAATGAGGGGAATAAAAAAAATTCTTTTCTCCATTTCAAAATATATGTTATTCGTTCGTCCTTGTTGCGGAACACACTTTATATTTAATAGCGATCTATTTTTAAGTATGAGGAACCTATATAGATTATGCTGGCTTCATTTCCTTTGATAACGACCCCCACTTATATTGAACCATTCGTCTATCAAGAAACATAAATACATTAAGCATATAAAAATATACCTATGCAATTTAGTCACAGATAATTAAAACGATTTCTGAGTAATTATATAGTATAGAAAACACAAAATAGATTATTTATCATCTTTTCATAGAAAAGAACACTTCTGGTAAGCTATATCATGAATAATTAATAGCGAATAATTAAACATATGATTGGGTTCTAATATCAGAAACGCAATCCATCGGACAAATTGGGTTATTCGTCAGGTGACGAAAATTTTCACTGACACTGACTCAAAGTCTCAATAACGGATTCAAAGTATCGAGTCAGTTATTTTTGATGATTTTACAGTTAATCTCCAATTATATCTATATTGAATACCAATAATTTAAAAACCGAACGATATTATTATTCAGAAATTTTAAAACTAAAATATTTAATATATGTTCAATTTTGATCTAGAATATGTTTTTAACAATTATAAAATTAAACGGAATGTTTACTTAAAAATTAATTGGATGTTTTAGTCACATTTATTTACATTCTGTAAACACTTTTTAAAATGGATTGGAATCGATTGAAGCAATATTATAAAAGATGTTTACAGGTTTTACCAGAGTCAACTTCATCACACGACACGACAAAGTAATGATTACATAAACCAAATGTTAAATATTTAATCCGTTATATATTATGTGTAATAATTTATGGTCTGGGAAAACGTAATCAAGCTTATGAACTATTGTTTTTAACTCCTTTCGAACTCTTTATCAGAATGACTTCTACACTTCTATTTAAATAAAATCAATTAAAATAAATATTTGTAAAAAAATGTAAATATTTTTATTTTCTCCTATTAAATTGTATCTACTACTAATAACTTAATAGTTTATTGATAAAATGTATTCTGTTATATCTTTTATTATTAATCCTGTACCAGCCTGCATTCAATGTCTTTTGTATGCCAGATATTTTAGCCTTTTATTATTCTTTCAAATTAAAAATTTCTGATTGTAAGCTGGATATATCTTTTAAAGGCTACATGCACTGGTGGCAAGCACTTTTTTCTATGGCAATTGCTTACACAAAATTTCAGGCAATTCCTATCTGTTAATATATAAATGTTTGCACTGCATGCACAAGATCTTATAAATAATTACCATAAATTAAAAGTCCAGTTTGAACCCAATAATTATAAAAGGTGCAATATTAAGCTTAATATTTAAAATAATATTCATAACATTATACTCTAAATTAAACTCTATGGACTCTTAATGGAGGGTACATCCCAAATGCATCCCTTTCTAAATTTACTACTGACATGAAATTCAGGCTGAATGCTGCATTTAAATGCCCACAAATATATGATTTATAGACACAAATTTGAACTTGTATATTAAAAGAATAGGTTAATAATATTCCACATAGATATCCTCAGTGGTTTTCAAATTTTTTTTAATCCAATATAATTTAAAATATATTTTGCATAATTACTAATATATCTTTATCTGAAACTGCAAAATTAATTTTTAAATAATTAATTTATGTAATTGATTTAACCCTTCTTACTTTGATAATCATCATTATTGTAAATGCTTTATTTTTATTAATCAGATTGAACTTTTTGTCAATAATAATATACATTTTTTATGCATTTTATATATATATATTCTTAATATTAAGATCATTAAACAGGTCCATGACACTCATTAAATTAACTGTAAAAAATGTTATTTAATTATAAAATATAAAGTATATTAATACATATTTATAAAATATATGGGATTTGGCAGGAGTTAAAGTTTTCTGTGAAAAGTTGATTTTCATTAATTTGAAGTCATAATGGTGGCAAAACTGCTCAATCCTGACTGGTCTGAGTTTTTATTTTAATATCTTTCCATTAAATTGTTATAAGTGCCATAGTCTGTAGATGCATTCTATGTTTTTTAAAAGCTAACAATTTTAGTGCTACATTCTGATTTAGAGGCTCAGTTCCTTGCCTCACAATGGTTTGAAGCCTTAAAAAAAAATTCCTTCATAGACACTCTAGACCATAGATCATGCCTGATCCTATATTGCATTATTGTAATCTTTATGTTGTAACCTTTACCTATTACAGATCATATCTTTGTGTCAAACATCATATCAATTAAAAAATAGAGGATTATATTTTATTTATAAAAACCAATATAAAATTTGTAATCTTTTTGGCAAAAAGTGAAACTGTCTAATTCAGTGTTTAACTAAACTTTAATGCAAGGTAATTTTATATAGCATAGGTACAAGTGCAAAGAATGACTATAGTGTTACACAATGTGAAGGGCAGGGCAGTGCCTTCTTCAGATTACTCAAATTCCACCAGAATCCAAACCCTCTGCCAAAATTGGCCTGAACTGAGGCAGGGAGTAAGGGATTTCCCTATCCTCATCTGCAGCATTGGGGAAGCAGTAAAATTCAGTCTTGACCAAAATTTAGCTGGATATGTAATGAACAATTAATGGATACCTAGTCTTCATAGACCTTTTCCACCTTTGCCATGTAATCTATCTTCTGCCTTCTCCCCAGTACAGCACTTATAACAAAGGAACCAGGACAGGGCAGTTGGGTGGACACTATGGGATCATAATGTTGATGGGCATAATTTATTTGGATGGCTTTCCTGCTGTTTGTGTCTTGATAAACTTAAAATAGTGTACTTATTCATTCTTTCTCTCCATTACTGTATTACATTATTTTACCTTCACTTATTTGACTTAGAAACTTTTCTTTACAAATCTAGTGTGTACCAGTGAAATGCTTTTTACTAACAGTGCACTGGAAATTTCCATACTTTTGATCCTTAATTAGGGATTATTGTTTGATTGCATTTTCATCTAGCATGACAATTGAATGCTTGTACTAAACTTATGTGTGACTGACCAAATTTTCAAAAAATATAATTTATTTTTAAAATAATATTATATAACTTAAACTATGTTCCAGATTCATCCCATATTTTAAGATGTGTTTTTCCATGTTCAGGAGTTATGAACCAGGCTGTTGTTCAAGATTTTGAAAGTACACATGTCATCGAAATTTAAAAATATGATAGCATGATCTACATGTATAAAAAAAGTTTGGGGGATGGTTTATAGTATCAAATTTTTTATATTTCATATTTTCTTGACAGTTTATAGACTAAAACTTCAAAACATTATTGTCTAAAAGTAATACATGATATTCTCCTAAATGTTCTTATCATTTAGAATTATAAAACAGCTTTCTATCTTAATTAGTTTTTAAGTGACAGCCTTTCAAAGTTATATAGTGTATTCAACCAACCCTACAATATCTGTATTATGTCCTTATTGGATATTTATTTTCAGTTTTTATTATATTATCTGTCATTGTTTGATTTATTTAATTAGCCTCCTATATGCAGATTTATATATAAGTGTATTCCATTTGACCTTTCATTTTGCACATTTATTATTTAAGTTATAAGACTGAGATTATATACCTATTTACTACATTTCATTGTATATTCTTCAAAATTAGAATAACTATATGTAAGTGAACATTTACTAAAATATATATGCATAGTAAACAATAATATTATTATTAATTGGGAAAAAATATGATTGAAATATATCTTTCTGATAATGTAAATTCCAATTGGTATATACATCAAATGAGTATTATATGTTTACTATTTAATGAAATTTTTATTCCTACTGTCAACAATGTTATAAACAATAATTTATTAGGAGCAAAAGATCTAACATGATTAAATATTACAACATGTTTTTTAGAGAAATATAAATTGAAATATTTATAGCTTTTGTAAATGCAATTAGCTAGTGTCATTGATTGAATGATTGAATAATAATATTACCTTAATACACAAGGGTGTATCCTGGATCTGTTCAGTGGAGGTCATAATTATCATGTTGGGACCTTTTTGTCAATGAATTAATAACAATATGTGATCACCTACACCCCTCACCCATGTACACACATAATACATGCAACCAATACTTTACACAAGCTACTTAATAAACTTAACCATCACAAATCTGGTGTTAACAACCAAAACCCCACTTTTCTCTGCAAAACAGGAGCTAATTTGTGTTTTTATACTTTTTCAGATTAAAAGTTGTATCTTGATTCCCATTTGATGCTTTAATAAATGTATATTATTATTATTAAATAACACATGAAAGTGCCTCCAAAAGCATCCATTCTTTATTTGAAAATTTTGCATATCAGTTGAAATATCTGATGATGACAGCTCAGAATTCGCAAAGCAGGCTGTAATATTATTATAACTCGATCCACATGGGTCCAGAGTTAGAGGGATGACATCTCATTTGTTCATAAAATTTGTTTTTCTTAGCCAACATGAGGCTTAAACTGTATAAATGCGAATGTGCTGTACATGATTTAGACACTGAAAACCCATTCTTATCTTCTTATCTCTTGATATTATTATAGGAGAATTAATTTATTATTTTATTTATTTTGAATATGTGCTTTTAAAATCATAGATCAATAAATTAATATTTTTCATCTAATACAAAACAAACTTTAATTTTAAAAGATGGGTCACATTTAGGAAAAGAGAATATTCCATGGGAACGAATTGGACTAAAAAAATATGTTTGAACATAACTTTAAATCTTAATTTAGGGTATAATATATACAGTCATTAGAAAAATAATCATTACATATATTTTTTTTGTAAGATAATGATATGCATATTGGTAAGGATAGACATCAAATGCAGCATATTATGGAATTATATTACAGTTTAATTCTTTATTTTTATTATTCATACTATATAAGGTGCTTCTTAAAGGGTTACTAATATTCAATATTTTATATTTGTCTCTTTTTGAATCGTATCTGTCTAATTTACAGAATGGTAATTTTATTCTTCGGACTTTCTGGCCTTGATTGTCTTGGATCAACTGATTTGTTAGACAAAAAAGAATATATTGAATGGATTTATGCTAACCAAATTCACCCCACAAAGATTGGCAAGTATTCTTAATTTATTTCCACTGATTTTATAGATAATGTTTTGTAAACAGAAGGAGGTATCTCTAGATCATGAAAATCTAAATAATAATAATGATCTTTGAATTTTGCCTGGAGATTATTTATTCAAGAATTATTTAAGAACATTTCAAAATTGTATAAATTTAGGTGATGATGAAGACAGCTCCAAATGTGGATTTCGTGGTTCCCTTTTCATTGGGGCAAATTCAAATCCAGAATTGGTAAGTGTTGCATATAATTAAATACGTTGCAGTGGCGGAAATAGAGCTCGTTGGGTGTGAAGTAAAAGTCTGTCTGATTAGTAAAATTAAACTATTAGTTTTTTTCAAAGTATGTGAAGTATAAACTATGCCAAGCTACAACTGCAAACATGTATAGGTAGTAAAGATGCTATTGTGTGTTGTGTAGAGATAAGACCCTTACTTATCTTAAACTTATTATTTGTACTTCTACGAATGATAGAAATTAGCCGGACTAGTGCAAGTTAAATTCTATTTCCACCACTGCATTGTATAAAATATCATCATTCATTTAGAATCTGTAACATGATCCAAGCAAAAGATAGCACCCTTGCTTCTGAGAATTATCAGAATGAATGCAATTGTTTTTTCCAAGAAGAAAACCATTCATGTGTGATATTCACCCAAAATATATATCATGAAAATATTCTATTCTGCCCACCATTCATGTTCACAGGCTTGTCATCAGACGTTGCCCTTTGATTCAAGTCACGTGACCATGGTATACTCCGCCCTGGCCTCTTTGGTCATTCTGGGCGACGATTTATCCCGCGTTTGTCGTTCGGAGGTGCTCGAAGGTTTGGCTTCACTTCAACAACCCGATGGAAGCTTCAAGGCCAGTTGGCACTGTCCTGAAATGGATTTACGATTCATTTTCTCTGTGTTGGCCTCCTGCTATATCCTCCACGACTTTACGCGGATAAATAGGGAGGACGTTCTTAATTTTATACGCAAAAGTCGGGTGAGTTTGTCCGTGGCTATTAATTTCCTTTTACATAGCGGATTTTCACTTTTAATTTGCGTTTTCTAAGTGGGATTGCAACCAATGATGTGGTGAAATATTTCAGTCGAGCTTCTGATAAGGAAGGTAGGTATATATATATATTTGAGTCTTCTGATTCGTCAATAGTGCCTTGCAAAGCATTCTATTTTTAGTACCAAGTTTAAGTATGCACAACAATTTTTTGACAAAATACACAACACGTATCTTCTAACTCATAAACAAAAATGACACTATAGCTGCTTTGCACTTAAATTCAACACTTCAGAAATCCGAAAGTTATGCCGCAGAAAAAAAACTCTCAATATTAACTAAAAAAAAAACTATTCGCTGCGGAACACAAAAAAGACTCCAGAAATGTACCAGCAGAGGAAAAATAATTGGCTTAGTACTAGGCTATGGTAAAACCACCAATGACTCGGCACACTGATAACGTTCTCTGAATACAATTTTTGTCGCTACTAAACCTATCCGCAAAACTTCAAAGAACCTGCCACTACACGACAGAGAAGTACTTGCAAAATCACTTGCTCTACCACATCTCACCTATTGTGAGTGCATACTTCTGGACGGTTCTAATACATACTTCTAAGGTTCTATCTGCTGCAACCTGGATATAATGAAGTTCACCTGCACTTCATCTCCTCAAATGGCCACCAATTAAGAATGTTCCAACTACAGCAAGAGGTAACATGGTTTGAAGGTATGGCAAATGAATATCCACAGCCGAAGCTTCACACACGAAGCTTCAGTTACACTTGGAGCGAGAGGTTCGTGAAGGAAAGCAGATCCAACACTACTTTCGGGGGGAAATCGTTCGGATACTGGTGGCCAGGGCTGTCAACAATTTAATATATGTTATATAATTTTCTTTTTCATTGTATCTATTATTATTACTGTCATGTTAATTAATTGAATTACCTTTCAGTACATATCTGAAATTTTAACAAGTTTAAAAGTATGTGCTGATTTCTACATCCATCCAAACGGACCTGATTATAAAGAAAAATTGAATCTATTTTTTGAAGAAATCACTCACTTTGCCTCTTTATCTCTCCCACGCTAATTGCAGTCGTATGACGGTGCCTTTGGCCAACGGCCCCAGTCAGAAGGTCACGGGGGGTCCACCTATTGCGCCATCGCTTCGCTCGTCCTCCTCGACCAACTCGACACGGAGCTACCTCCGGGTTCTCAAGACAGGGAGAACTTGATAAGATGGCTCATGTTCCGCCAGACAGCAGGCTTCCACGGTCGCCCCAATAAACCCGATGATTCCTGCTATACCTTTTGGATTGGAGCTACACTAAAGGTGTTGATTATTCGTTTGGAAAGTAGAATATTAGATTATTAACTTTGCTTCTGAAATCGTTTCATAATTTAACTGTCCTTTGTCATTCGTCTATTTAACAATTTCGCCGTTTTTGAGGTTTTAATCTTACGTTTTCCTGATTCACAAGTTGCTAACAGCTTTGACTTAAACTCGATATTCCGAAATAAATGATTAGCTAACACGCAACCTCTGAATCTCTTCAAGATGTTGAAGGTGGACCATCTGATCGAGCGATGCCCCCTCCTTGAGTTTGTCTACTCCACTCAAAACCCAATTACCGGAGGCTGCTGCAAATATCCCGCCTCCTGTTCTCCAGGTCTGTCTCCCTTACTACTCTCGATAATTATATCATTCAGTTCTCGCATAATCTGTTCTCTTTGTTGCCAGACCCTCTCCACTCTTACCTGGCCCTGGCTGGGCTAGCAACTCTCTCGGGGTGGACAGAGGAGGAACTGGGATCAGATCAGGGCCTCCATTTGATCCAGCCGGAGCTAAACCTTAGTGACGTTGTCCTACAGAGGCTTGAAGAGATTCACGCTCGCTGGGATGGTGCAGAGGGAGTGGTGGCTGTGTCTTAACATCCGACGGAGATGTTTTCTATGAAATAGGAATCATGTGAAGCTAATTTGTTAATTTGTAACATCTCCATCATTCTATTAATGGAACTATCCAACCGTTGACTGAACCTTAGTGCTATGGTCTCTGAGATCGTGCTCCGAAGTGCACTTTAAACTATCCCGTTTCAGTTCTTAACATTTCAGTCAAGTATTAAAATTGAATCTAATTCCTGTTTAAGATCTAAATTAAATTATAACTATTTCCTGTGTTGCAGTTTGAACACCAGTTCGTAATTGTTTTCACTTTTTATCATAAATGAAGTCTGCCCCTAGAAACTGTAAACACGACTTCTGTCGGTAGTATTTATATTCCACAACTGCATTAATTTTTATTCTATTTTTTAAGAAATGTAATGATTCAATTAAATAATAAAGTTAAGGATTGAATAATTTATTTCATATTTGAATTATCAACATTGTCTATTATATACATGTACGCTTATATGCACAAATGTCTCTATATATTATGTGAATATTTAAATAACTAATTTAGTTAATTGTTGTTTTATAATTGTAATAAAATTGCAATTTTTTAACAGCTTGTCATTTTTTAATTGCGTGATATATTTGTTTCCGCTTTTTTGCTTGTCTGTCTGATTAAGATGTGTTTAAATGTTTTACAATTTGAAATAACGTCAGATGTATATATTTCAAAAAATAATTTTCATATTTTACTCAGAGAAAATCAAATAGAAAAACTTTCAATTGTTTGGATGTCATACTCAGGTCTCGGTTGGGTTTCCAGATTAACAAAACTGTCCTATGTTTGTTTAAATGATTATTATTTTAGTTGGTTTCGGATACAATCTAAAGATGACCGGCACACTAATTACGTACATCACTATTTAACTAAGTTGCTAGTCATATTTTGCTATTTTACTATCTATTTTTAGTAACACTTAATTAGTTACTATTATTATTCAATGTTTATTAATACAAGGTTGCCGTACACAGTACTTAAATTTGACAAAATAAAATCCCGACCAGGAATAGTCCTTAAAAATGGATTTAACAGCAGAAATCCTAGAAAAGTCCTAAATTATTTGAAAGATGCTGTGTCAAAAAATGTTTATATTAAATATTTATAAATAGCAAGCAAACATTTTTATATTAAATATTTCTTAATAGCAAAAATATTATTTCGATTTCGGGTTTTATTTCTAATTATTATTTGAAGATGCTCCGGTGCAACTGATGCAACTCCGTCTTTTATGGATTAGCTGTGCCTTTTATTACATAAATCGTTCACCAAATCATTGTTTTCTATAAATATCTTCGACATTTTATTAGATGAGATTGAAATTTATCACTTAAGAGTGTATGTATGTATTTTATATAATCTGTATATATTTTTCAAAGCTGTTTATATTATAAAACTGTGTAGATTATATTTTAAAGATAACTTTTTTGGGCAAAAAATACGGAAAATGGTGTTACTATAAGTGGGCGTGGCAACCCTGAAAATAGATTTATGGAACATTATCAAACTAAAAAATACTCTTTATAAGGGATGTGTTTAGAGGGCTTAAAATGTTATAAATATATTCTATTGCACGATTATTTTATAAGTTATATCGTTTGTTATAACAATTATTTTGACAGTCTTAAATTAAAGGACAAAAATTCTCCCCTTTCAGTCCTGACTTGACTTAAATGGCAGTGCCTTACATTATCAACCTGGTTAGAAAGGTCAGATGTGCCTCTGTATCAAAGCAATTCATATCCTCCTTATCCCATACTCACGGCAGCAAACATTCCCTCCCTCCTCCATGTCATCACACCCTCTCTCCACTCTCCACCAGGGGACAACCTCCGGCCTCCCCAACCTCTCTCCCCTCTCCACCAAAACCTCCGGCCTCCCCAACCTCTCCACCCAAAGCTCCCGCCCCCGAGGAATGTTGCTGCTCCTGTTGTGTCAACTGTATTTGGCTCACTTATGCTGAAGAACTGGTCGCTTACTATGGACAGGGAAAGGTGGCTGGTGAACAACTCGCCAAACATTTTGATCAAATTGATGACGTCAGTGTTAAAGCCTTCCTTAAACTGGAACTTTCTCTTCGCTCTAAATCCAATCCTCAAAAGAAATAAATGCATATCCTGTTCGTTTGTATAACGACCCTTCAGATTAGATTCTCATTTTTGTCTTTCGTGCGAATATTTTTTCGCTTTTACTGATTTATTTTAACTTTCAGTATCATAAAATTGTATTATTATATGACTTTTATTTGAAAAAATATACTCATTTATCATTTTTATTTATGACAACAGTCTATCGACATGAGTTACATTTTATTTATCTGTCATAAATAGTAGTATAAGTTATGGGAAATTGTAATTTTTCATTTCATAATGGTCTACCATTTCTTATTTTAACTAACTATATAGGGGTGTTCAAATGGTACACATAATTAGTGTAAACATTACGTTAATAAATCTTTTCTGTGTAAATAGAATAGTTGATTATAAACTTTCCAAATAAAAAGGAAGTTTGTATAAAGTATAATAAACAGTGCCCATGAGCGTTGCGATGCTCCCTTTTTATAATTCGAGTAATTAAGATTGTCAGGAAGGCAGGGATATTCAATAATAGATTGGATGAGACCGACGATAGTAGATTATAGTTAGTTGGTTCGGGGTGGAAACAGTTTTTTTTATAACAAGGCGTACATTCGACGATTGCATATTATATATATAGTAGAGATATCCTAGCTTGATATGACAATTCGATTTAAGATCGGAATAGAGTGTAACTAGTAACATTAGCAACGCCATGGATAGAGATCGAATTGGTGATGTCGCGAGATTTATAGAAGATAATCAGCTTAAATTTATTTATGTTAAGATGCAGCTTTACAGAAGCACTTTTCGTAAGACAGAATATGTCAATATGTTTTTGAGGTTTTCTTCAGCTTTAGTTAGATTTTTGTTGATCTTCAAGAAGAGACTCACGTCGTCGGCATACTTCATGTACCTGTCATGCTCAATATTAATAGTCCTTGGCAAGGTGAGCCCAAATCAGTCTGTGGTTAAAAAAGACAGAGTTGAGAAATTCTGGGCTGGAGGAGAATGTGAGAAAACTTTCCTTAGCGGTACAAAATCGAAACTTCATTCTAAAAAGATGGAGATTATGTTGTTTCCGAACGTTCACCATCGTCTTCCCGAATAATGCCGCCTGTCGTTTCCTAGAGTTGTAGGAGATATACTGTTCGAAGAAGACCGACTGGCTGAACCGAAGCGCGTCGAATTTGGATCACCTTCAATCCCTTTTGTAAGTAGAATTGTAGCAGCCGGCCGTGAACCACATATTCCGCCGTGTCCCAGTGTGTAAGGAGGAGCTTGCAGCAATACCCCGAAACACCTTCTCATTACGTCGACATTGAGTTCACGCCATTTATAGTCTCGCATAAAATTCGTGGGGTAGCGTTTTGGAAGTTCGCATTTCTCAGGTGCGAAGGATCGCAAGTGCGGTCCTGTACCTTCATGGGATACTCAAGGTCTACTTCCAGAATATGCCCTATATCCCTATCTTATAGTCAGGTCGCTTTGCGTTATAAATGACCATTATCGTTACCGGGAGGAAAAAACACTTTTTTGCATGAGGATTCCTTATGAGCTATATAATAATATTTTATTTCGAAAATTTGAAAATCCAAGATGGCCACCATAAAAATAAGAAAATGTGATTTTATGAGAAAAGCAAAAAATTTAGAGCTTAGAAATATATTACCATCGAATATAAACCCATACCTAATGTATTTAAAAATATGTGTGTCAATACCATCAGTTGATGTTTTATGACGTATTCGCATATTTGACATTATCGATTTTATGAAAATTTTTCTTTAGGACAAAAGTACAAATTTTAGAGGTAAGAAATATATTGCAATCGAATATAACCCATACTAAATGCATCTAAAAAAATATGTTTTAATACTATCAGTTGATGCTTTTGAAGTATTCGCATATTTGACATTATCGATTTTATGAAAATTTTCCTTTAGGAAAAAAGTACAAATTTTAGAGGTAAAAAATATATTGCAATCGAATATAACCCATACTAAATGCATTTAAAAAAATATGTTTTAATACTATCAGTTGATGCCTTATGACGTAATCGCATATTTGACATTATCGATTTTATGAAAAGTTAGTGTAATAATTTCTTATATAAAATTCTAAATCTAAAATATTATTATTAAGTGCTGGAGTGTGACATGGCTCCAGTCGAAAGTTGTTTAGACGAGACCACATCACAGGAACACAGTTGGTTAGAGCATGCAAGGCTACTTCTTGAGAAAGTAGATCTTACCAGTATATAAATACCATTGCATGGGCGCGCTGACGGCCATGTTTCTATGCAGCCTCCAGTAGAAGACCTACCGACACAATGTGCACTCCTTTCCTAAAGGGGGCCTCTTCTACCGCTGTAAAGGGGCCTCTCTTGCTCTGCAGAGACCCCTTCTATAGCGCGTGCTGCATAGGCCCCTCTCTGTAAATTAGGGGCCTCTCTTGATTGAAACAGGGCATTCTATTAATAAACTGCCTATTAGGTTGGTCAATAATTTTTACAGTAATACAGTCGATTTGAACCAAGGCAAGGCTGTCAAGACAATCGAGTATTATACTCGTTTTGTAAACTACCTATAGGTATAGGTACTTATGCGAAGAAAAAGATAAAGATTTAACGCTGAAAACATTTTAAATATACAGGGTGCTTTTATTCACTGCATGTTAGTTACTATTCTTTCGTTAAACTCGTTTCACTATATGTAACCTATGACAAAACAGTACTTTCTATTTGATTACTCTATTTATATTCCCAAAAACATGGTGCCTTATAGCTATAATAATATTATAATGTAAAATAATTGTTGAATACAACTTATGAAAAAACGCTAACTAACATTCAATATACATAATTATAAAGATAAAGTTGAAAAGGAGTGGGGTGACCTCCGTAAGAAAACGATCCCTCTCTGGTAAATCCTGGCTGCGGCCTTGAGATATATAGATATAATTTATAAAAAATAAACACAATAGATATTTTCAATTTAAAAAAAAATAATATAAGAATAATGATATTTATTTGTATAATTAAATATTGCTCTTCGCGCTCTAGTATATTAGTATATATATGCTAAAAGCTAATGCTAAAATAGTATATTTTTTTTAATATTTTTATTTTTTTTGTAAAAATTGTTTATGTTTGATTTAATTAATAAATACTGATTTTTTATGAAAATAATCGGAAATTTATTTTAGTTTTTGTATTTTGGGATATTTTTTAATATCGCTGTAATCAAATACAAAAATCTAAATTTTTCATTGGTATTTTATTTAAAATGCCAAGAGACAATCTGTTACTTATTCCTTTTAATATTTTTGCAGTTTTCACTGGTTCGCTTCCTTTATTTGCATTATTAGTTAATTTTGTTACTGCTGTTATATTTCAATTTGATAAAGTAAATGATACAGAGTGTGGGGTAAGTAAATAACTTTGAAATTTATATGATTTTATACTGAAATAAATTTTAAAGATATAATTGAAATGATTTTCAATAATTTTGATTTATTGAGATTGTCAATGTAAATAATAATAATGTTAATTTACATTATAATTACAATACTTTTTGATATTTAGTAATACTATTTATTATATGTGTTTGACTGATCTATTTATTTTTGCCTCGAAAATCTCTGTTGTTACATAAGTTAATTCTTCTAAGATCTTTTAAAGACATTCTTTGAAAATCTGAGGATAATTTAAATTATGGTTGTCAAGAATTTCAAAATTTACAAAATTTCATATATGTTGAGAATCATTTCTAAAAATTGTTTTTAAGCTATATACATGTATAATCATCTTATCAAAGAACATATATATAAAATATCACATAATACTTATTATCAAAATTATGTGATATTGCTATTAAACATAATCATGCATTATTATACAGAGCTCAAACTTTTCTGTATTTATCTGGAATTCTGGATTTTTGGGAATATTTTGGTTAGTTCTCAAGATATTTATGACTACTCAAATATTGACCATGTCTATTTTAACATAACTATTTAATTTTATCTAATACATTTTGTGCTATACATGAACCCATTTTTTTAGACCTTCAGATAAATTAATTAAGTTTTCTATATGCCCTTAAATGCATTCTAGTTCTTAAAATGTCAAAAGATTCTTGAAACCAACAATTAATGTTAATATTTTTTTCTAATTTATAGTTAACATGCAGAAAAATAAAGCATTTTTTTAGATTAATATTTTTTCTGATTTTTATTTATTTTTATAGGGCTTTATTATTTTTAAACACATTATTATTATTTAGTTTTAAATTAGATATTTGAATATTAATTGCAATTTTCTATCTTTATTATTTTATTGACTGCAAGTAATAAGTAGAAGGGTATTAAAGAGTTCCATACTATATCATTCCATACCATATGATATTCAATGTACATTCAATGATATTCAATGATATCCATTTACACCCTGCAGCCATTTTATTAGATACATCATTATTATTCTTACAATTTTTTTTGACATTTTCCTTTTTTTATATATATTTTTACATATCAATATTTATAAAATATTTTGATATATGTCTTAACTTTTTATAAGATAATTTTATTTTTCTGCATGTTTATCATAATTGCCAAAATATTTTTATTTACATCGGAATTTGCTTCTAAATATTTTGCTTATCACTTTAAATTTAATGGTAGATATATCTGTTTATTAAATACAAGAATACACCAGCACTTCATTATCTCTATCATTATTATCTTCGAAACAGGCTGGCTTGGCAAGAGACAACCCAACACAAAAGACAAAATATTATTTGTTATGATAATATGCTATTATGATGAATATGGAATATGCAAAACTATTCTTGACAATAAAGCTACATAATAAACCCCTCATATGTCAGTTAAGTTATTCTGGGCTGAGTTAACTTAGGCCAAGTTGTCTATAAATTTGATTATTATCTGGATCTATGCTAAAAATAATGTCAGAACTGAAAAAATCTGCCTTATCTGACTTTTTCAAATACCAAAAGTCATTTTTTGATATCACCTAATATTACTATCAGGAAGAAGTTAAACTAACTTATATATACAACAATATTTATCTTTTATTAATTAATACTTGTGCATGCTCATCAAATAACAGCCAATTTAACCCATATAACCCTTTTAGGATACATCAAATTAATACTGTATTTCTCATCATTTTTTTCCAAAAAAAATACACATGGCTACATAATATTTTTTATCTAAAATTTTATTAAAATGGGTTTAGGGTAATTATAATTAATAATAAGGTAAAGATTGATTTTATGACAATTATCTATACAAAATGTGTGTTAATATATAATAAAAAATTGATGTTTGCTTTTGTTGAATTAATGTATTATGCATATATATATATATATATATATATATATATATATATTTACCATGTTTTTAAAGTAAGCAACAATAAAATAGTTTTGATAAAAAATACATATAGTGAAATTTATGTTTTTAATATGTATTTTTATATAAAGAATTTTATCTGAATGTCAAAATATTAATAAATTATGTTTCATTTATGGCATAGACAAATAAATTACATAATGGTACATAGTATGCTAAATTATCATATAGGCAAATATAGAGGAATAAAATATATTATGCAAATTTGATTTAAATATAATTGATAAGAATTTTTTCAGTGCATTCAAAAAAATATGATATCAACAAATATATAATAGAGGTAAATTCTACTGTAATAAAGGAATATATTGTTTATACTTATTAATATAAATATTTTAATAAATAATGGCAGATTTAAAAAGTGACTGGTGATTTCCACACTTTTAATTGTATAAATTTAATTTTTGTACTGGTTATAAAAATAGTGTAAATTTTTACTAAATTGAACGGTTTCTATTTAAAATGTATTACTTATAAATATATTTTTAATTTGTATCTATTTTCTAAAAAAAGTTACATGCTATTAAATTTTCATATTTATTTTTTCAGAAATTATACTAAAATTACACATGTTAATTTTTGGATACATGAAATTTTGGAGATATAAAAAAAATAATGCACAAATATTTCCACTGCATGAAAGTGATTACCATGGAATACAATTTTCAGGTCCTTCATATAGATTTCAAAACAGACTATTCATACAGTGTACATGATTTAGCACATCATATTTAAAATTACTGAAATTTTTACAGTAAGATACATACAGGACCATAAATATTATGTTTTATGGTTACAAAGAATTCTCCAAATTAGACCCAACCATATAAGGGAAATTCTCTACTCTGAATTATCATATTTTTCTTTTAAATTGTTAGGTAAAACTAAATTTTTCTGTCTCACATTTCCGTGATATTTCAGGTTTCCACCAAATATTTAATTGTCTCTATATTTACCATTTTTAAAAGGATAGTCAGTATTCTGGTCAGTATTCAGTTTACTGGTCAATGAGATATTACCAAATTCAGATTAGAATTTATCCACTAGCTCAGGTAAAGCAAGAGTAGATATAAATGTTGCAATATTGTCCCTACTTTGTTCCAATGCAGTTCCTGAACACATACTTAACCCTAAATTGATATCCTGAATGTAGTTGAATAGGTGATTGGAAATATATCGATTTTTCTGTGATAGTGGTTCTTAAAAGTTCCAATATGCACTTTTCAACATTCATCAACCTTCTATATTTTTGTGTCAAATCTCCTATTTATTTTTTAAGTTGGCCTTACAGCATTAACAATTCTCTGAATTATGTAAATAAATTATCATTTATTGCATTATGTAATAATAATATTATATAAATTAAATGATTGAAATGTTTTTGATTTCAATTTATATATGTATGATTATGAGTTGCAGAATGTGTAAATCAGTTCCACTGTTCAATACAGACTATACTTATTTCGAACACTGAATATATTTGACATTACAGTCTAACATGTTTCTTGTATGTGTCATGTGGATTTGATTGGACTTTTTGTAAAAACGGTTGAGTTATGTGTCTTGAAAGTCTGTATATATTTAGATATTCTGTAATATCTTAAACTTTTTTATAAACTGTTTTTGTAAATTTAGTACTATTACAGGCTGAGTGTTCAAAGAAATTGAATTTTTATTGACTATCATAACAAAACAAATATTTTAAGAGTAGATATATTTATGATGAAAGAGTTTTAACCATAATTTGTGTTTGAAAGGAAGTTGATACATTTGGAATTTTTAATTTCATAAATTTGTAATCATTGTCCAATACTAAATGCCATTATTGGTTTAAATACCCTGAATCAAAACAGTTAAACATTTAAGGTTTGATTACATGGGTTCTAGCACAAATAGTGAGTTTTTATAATTTTATTTCAAAAATAGACATCAGTTGTCCTATACTGCTTTAAAAAAGATAAGTCAGTTTAATGATTTAATCTAAATATTTACAATTTCTTGAATAATTAATGTATCTAATATAGTAATTAAAATAATAAAGTATTTAAAATATTAAAGTAATTAATAATTAATGCCAATTAATGTATCTGCACAATTAGTATCCAGTTTACAAGGTTATTTGGTATTTAGTTGTTAAGTATATTAATTCAATTAACTATAAAAAATGCGTTTTATTTTCACAATAATAATATACAATATATACTGAGTAGTAAATATTCTTCATAATAATTATTAACAATTGTTTTTCAGGCCTCAAATTTCATTCCATCGATCAGTGCTATAACTGGTATTTCACCACAGCGGTATCTATGGAGAATATCTGTTGCTCTTCACTCAGCACCGCGGTTTATTGTAACCCTCATTTACTACAATTATTATATGAGTTTCCTCTGTCTCCAGAAGTCTTATAAACGAGAAATGTTCTATACTTTAATGGCCAAGCTTCTGTTTTTACTCAGTATTATAGAAAATGTAGCTATGCTGACTACAACATACATTTCCAATGTGGAGAATTATCGTAAGTTAATTGAATATATACAAAGCATAACTTTAAACCATGTTCAACTTGTCTTTCTTTTGATTTGTTTGCAGCCATTCATGAAAAGTTTTTTATTGCATTCATGATATCATCGTGTGTCCATATGTTATTTACGATTATTATTTTTAAAATGGCAAGAGGGGATACTTCCTTTACGGAATTGGTAAAAATCAATATTATATTCAGAATTTAATTGTGTAATTATATACTCGATTCATTGTTTTCAGGAGAAAAAATCTTATGAGATGAAAATTATGTTTTTTACAACTGTGCTGCTCTGCACAGTGGGTCTCTTGTATTTCTATTATAAACACAAAGTTTTGTGTGAAGCCAATGGTAGGTCCTCTTTATAATTGTATTTTGACACGTTATTTATGATATTATAAATTAGTTGATGAAGGCCTTTTATTTTGGATTTATAGTTTTTTCTTTGTATCTTTTTAACTAATTCAAGATTGTGTTTCTAACACGTAATTTGTAAGTATTGGCAACTTGATACACAGACTGCACGTAAACTATATTTCACTTAATAGAGTGATTTAAACACCTCTTTTTGAACCCTACATAGCAATCTTTAAAAATCTACAACCTTTTATATATTTAAAATTAGCATATGTTTATTATTCTTAGTAGTGTATATTATACACAAGAATGGAGCAATTTTCGTGCAACAAATATTTGTCTACTTTCATATCAATATAAAGCTTTTTATTTGCATGACATTCAACTTATGCTATTCATTTATTTATTCTCAACGGTTAACAATTGCTAATTAAAATATTATTCCCAATTCTAACTTTATTTATCATGCATTGTAGAGCTACCAATTAATTATTGCATTTTCGATTCTCCGATTACTTGGTTTCCTGAATTCTTTTTGAAACAATCTGTTCTATATTATTTGTATTATATCTGTTAGTTACTTAAAACAATTTATATTGATAACTTATAATTCATAAATATTTTCTATATTTTTATATATTATAACTATTTAGGATTATATTAGGCCGTTTTTCGTTCGATTTAATGAACCTCATAAAACATCTACGCATTATATTAGTTTTCTGTAACAAAACATCTGTTACATACACTCAAGCACGGTGGTATCATATATAATTAATATTTTATTTGTTTTACAGTGAGCACTGCAAATTGTCTTTGTGTGTTAACAAAAGGTTATACGTATACATCGATTATTCGTATCAACTAATATTCAATTGTGTATAATAGAGTTTACCTAAATAAATATCATAATAAATGGGACATCTCCATTATATTTGATCAATTATTTAATTGTTCTCCTGTGTCAATCCCCGGTTCAGCTTTCAGCTGGTTCTCTGTGTGTGAATACGGCATCGCATTGTGCAATATGGGGTTTCACATGACCGGCGCATTTGACTTCAAGGAGTATTCCTTCTTGGCCACTTCTCAGCACACGGTTGACAAGCAGCCCGACAAGATTCAATGATTTCTTTGTTGCCCAAATATTTTTTATGGTTGTCTGACATTATCAATTGCCATAGTGTTCTAGCATTTCTTCATTTTATTCCAACATTATTATATTATTAGAGCTATTTCCTTTATTCATGAGTCATTACAAAATCTGGTCATAATATTATTTTAAAAATTCAATTTTTATTTGTTATTATAATTATGTACTACTACCTTTAATTCTGTTACATTATTTTTATTTAACTTGTTTCGTAAATACACTTTTACCTTCAAGATGTTTTCCTTTTTCTTTATAACTAACTACCTTTAATTTTATTGTGACTATGTGTGTCTATCTGTTTCGATATTATACCATTTATTCATAGTATTTTACAATATTCTGGTATACTTTAAATAAATTCAAGTAACAGTAAACGATTGCTATTGTCTGAGGTTTGTCGTTAATTTTATAAATGAAGATTTCACTGAAGCAGGGCATTGTTTGCTTTTTAGTGTTGCAGATAGTTTTAAGCTGAAACCATGAACCGACTTGGCGAACACAGAGCGAGCATTGATGACTTGAGCGCTTCCGAAAAGTGAGTTAATCCAGCCTGCATTGTGGAGGCAGCTTTCACCACAACTCTGTTTGCGTTCTCTGTTTAGATGCATTCGCGCTTTTATTATAAAATCGATTCAGTTGATTGTCCAAGGCCGCAGTGGCAATGTCTTCAACACCAACTGCATGTCTGACGTTGGCGCTCGTAATAATATGGTGAGTGGGAACTAATAATGGTGTTCTCATGCGTCTCTCACTTTCAAAACTGTCAACCTTCTAGATGATTTATCTGGAGGACGACCCGGAAATTGGGGCGACCATCAAACAGACGCTGGAGTCCGGCTTTCTCGTGGGTCCTGGAGATTCCTTCACGTTGGATATTCTGGTCAACTGGCCCAAGGACAACAAGCACCTCATGGTGATGGAGGTCTGGCAGTTCCAACTGGAGGCCCCAACTAACGGAAGTGGGGAGTCGGCCCCTCCAGTCACTGATCTGCGAAAGTCGAGGTTCTTCGAGCGACTAGGAACACTTCTCAAGTCCATGCTGGCCACAACACGACTGCTTCCAGGTAGCTGCTTTAACACTATCCATACCGGGCTTTTGTGCTTTTACGTAGCGATTCGGGCTTCCCCATCTCCGAATATGATTGTTCTTAAAAAATTATAATTGTTTTTTCAAAAATTTCAAAAAATATGATTTTTTCATATCATTCAAATTTTTGATGGATTCATGATTATTACAATTTATCTGTTTCATTTTCACATTATATAAGCTATTCAGTGATTTGCATTTATATAATAGTTAATTTTGTAAAATTTAGAAATGGGTCTACGAAAGTTTATTTTGAGCTAAAGTAGTAAAACTTCATTATAAGAACAGTCACGAGAGCTTCCTATTCTTAAATTGTAAGGGTGTCATGTCCTTAATTGTTTCCTTCTTACACCGAAACACAGCGTACCAGTACTCCCGAAACCAGACCCCCCAGAACTACCAGATGTGCTACATCGTCCGTCGTGGGCTCCCCGACGTCAAGAAAATGGGTCCTGACAGTAGACAGCGGGTCATTGGCAATCTGGCCACTCAGAATGGAGTGCTCAACGTCACGGTGTTCTACCGGACTCGTATGACCTACTCCTCACAAACAGAGGTGGTGGTTGCTGCTCCAACTCACGCTGGGTATACTCAGGCCTGCCAGGTGGGTCTTCACATCTAGAAAGCCAGTCTCAAATATCTGGCTTGCTTCCCAAGTAGAGTCTGTAATAATATGTTATTGGCAGCGTTCTCGCAAGGTTCAGTGTAAACAATTTTGCTTATATTTCGTTTGCTAGGCTTCCCAAAATGAGGCAGTTTTTGATTGACAAAATAAGATTAGGGAATTTTGTGCAAATCTAATCTAGAACTCTATCCATCGAGTAAAGTCAACAGCTCAGAAATACTTTTACTTCCTGATTGGGCAAGAAAATGTTGCAATACTTGGCTGGATGTTTATCAGTTTATCATACGGTATTACCAGCATAATATATCTTCAGTTAGCAGATAATCTTTTTGATGGAAAGACCATTCTCGGCTGGGAAGCAAAGAGGAAAGTTTGTCGAGAACTCTGCAATTCTAAAAGATACTTTTCGCCGAAAGGAATTTGGTTGGTTTCTGTCTGAAAAAAGTTGCTGTGTTATTCAAGCTGTCGTCTGTAGAGCTGTTGCATATTTTTTTAATTTGTACTCAAATATTTAGTGGAAAAGGGTTATCGATTTCATTATTTTTAATTTACAAAGAAACAGATAAATATTTTAAAAGCTTTATCAGATTTTTAAACGAAATAATTTTTTTTTATTTTTGAAAAACTTGCGGATATACCTCCTGAGTGGATGAACTGTTCGGGTGCAGCTTTGCATATTAATTCAATCCATTGAGGTTCTAACTATCGGGTTCGATGTGTCACTAAGTCCTTCAATGCATGCAGACACTCTGTTAATATCGATTATTTCCAATTAACCATAAACAGCTCTAAAGTGTGGATATGAATAAGTAAAGATTGAAGTCTCATGCAGGCATTCTCTGGAAATTGATCGTTTAGAAATAAAAAAGTTTTGTTTTATTGCGGCGTATACTTTATTATGCTATTGTGTTTCCTTTATTGTATGTTACCATTACAAATAAACACAACATTTGTGTAGTTGAACGGTGTTCTGAAACATCACAACTAAAAGTTTCGCGTATCGTTTCATCTATTTTACGACGAGACAGGCGATATTTCACAAATTGTTTTTTATTTTTGAAAGATAAAGTTTCTTGTTTACTTCTTTGGATAGACTTTTCGCTCACTATAAGGTCGAGACTTTTCATCTTTCTCTCTGTGTGTCTTGTTCAGCAGTTGGATTTTGAGGAAGAACACTACAGTCTTCAGTCGAGGAAGCAGAGCAAGGAGGAAGAATTATCTAATGATATGTCTAAACTGTCTATCAAGGCACCATCAATCAAGTAAGTTCATCTTTCTAAAATAACTGAATATTATTTATCGTTATACTAGAACACTCACGAGTTATGTGTATGTCCTCTTATTTACAGATCAAAGCCAGAAAACATTCCCAAGCCAAATATTCAAGAATCTTTCAAACAGAGCAACATCCTTCTCAGGTGATTTATTGGATGCATTTGTATTTATGTAAAACTACAGCTCAGGGCTTGTTGATTCCCATGAGATGGTGGCTATCGTTTAATTATATCCTTTAGTGTGAAAATGCTTTGATTTAGTGTCTCTATGTTAGCCTAGTAACTATGTTTATTGATTGAATATCGATCATCTGGATTGATTTTTGTATATTATTGATTGAATGTCGATCATCTGGATTGATTTGTGTATATTTTTAATTGGGTATCAATCGTCTGGATTGATTTGTATATATTATTGATTGGGTATCAATCGTCTGGATTTATTGTTTATATTATTGATTGGGTATCGATCGTCTGGATTGATTGTGTATATTATTGATTGGGTATCGATCGTCTGGATTGATTGGGTATATTATTGATTGGGTATCGATCCTCTGGATTGATTTGTGTATATTATTGATTGATTATCGATCGTCTGGATTGAGTGTGTATATTATTGATTGAATATCGATCGTCTGGATTGATTTGTGTACATTATTGATTGAATATCGATCGTCTGGATTGATTTGTGTATATTATTGATTGAATATCGATCGTCTGGATTGAGTGTGTATATTATTGATTGAATATCGATCGTCTGGATTGATTTGTGTATATTATTGATTGAATATCGATCGTCTGGATTGAGTGTGTATATTATTGATTGAATATCGATCGTCTGGATTGATTTGTGTATATTATTGATTGAATATGGATCGTCTGGATTGATTTGTGTATATTATTGATTGAATATTGATCGTCTGGATTTATTTGTGTATAATATTGATTGAATATCGATCGTCTGGATTGATTTGTTGATTTTATTTATTGAATATCGATCGTCTGGATTGATTTGTTCACATAAATTGATTGATTTTCGAACGCTTCAGGCAAGTGAAGCCAGCCTTCGCAGAACAGGGACCTGTCGACGAGCTGGACGAAGACATTCCCTTCCGTGCTCTGATGGAGCCAGAGGTGGTGTCGGAGGAGAACACCCACCAGTCCCCCTCCGCTTCCTCGCGTGGTGTCATCCTGGAGGAGGCCGAGGAGGACGCCCTGGACGTCGGGGGTGTCGACGGCGGTGTCTCCAGCTCGACAGGAGGCCTCCTTCGACTCGCTTTCAACACGGAGGGGAGCAGCGCCGAGCTGAGCCGGCTCTTCGCCGAACTGAAGGACCGTGTGGACCTGGACCTTTTCCACCGGCAGCCGAGCACCCCGGAGAGCGAGTCTTTGTCCGAGGATTTGGAGAGGCATGAGCGCACCCTGAAGGACTTTGACGACTTTATGTCGGAGTTCGACGGTGACACTCTGTCTTATGGACTCGTGGATGAGGTTATGTAGCCTGCCTCTGTTGATGCACCCCCGTTCACACTCTACACTGTTTTAAGCTTTACTTCTTTTTTGGTTGTTCGGTTAGATATATTTCACAAATTAATTGTTAACAATTTTTCACTAAAAGCTTAACCTTTGGATTCTTGACAGACTTTGATTATTAGAAAATATTAAAACCATTAATTCAGTACACGTGATATAGAATTTAACCAGATTCCAATTCTTAATTTGTATATTCGTTATTGCATATTGCTTTCTTTTATACTTTCATTCGACTATTACCGTTTGCTGGTAAGCTGCAACCATTTGATTTCTGTATTATATGCGACCATACCACCATCAAGACTTCTTTCTGACTCATACATCTTGACTGTTTTCCAGTTTTTTGTTGTAGTCTAATTAATATAACGATGTGGTTATCATGGATTAATCTGTCTTATTTATCAGTGGACTTTGAATTTTAAAAATCCGCAATCTGTAAATTATTACAAACTGATTTCACCATTTAGCTATTTGTGATCACTGTTTCATCTGTTTAGAAGGTGTTTTATTAACGGGAACAAGCCCTACTTCTTATTTTAATAAGTGCGCTTTATTAACGTAATCACAATAGTTTTTTGTTTTTATTTATATGTATATTCAGTTTTGTTTGAGTTATTAACAGAGAAAATTTTCTTTCATTTTTATTTAAACGCTTCATTTGTAAATAAGTATTTATTTTTTGCAATATATAAACTCAAACAGTTATTTGTTGTATATATAGAATGCGTATATATTCATATCATATGTTATCGACATAAAATATTGTATAACTGTAATTGTGTGACTATAATTTGACTGACGGTGTTTGTATATTTCAATTAGATACTTCGTACTATATAGTGTGCACATTTTTTAATAATAAATTATAAAAATATTATTTTATTTCTTTATTTTCTGAGTAGAACATTCAAACTTTGAATTAAATATTTTTTCTCAAAGATACAGAAAATGGACCTATTATTCCTTTTATCGTGAAATATGTATACAGTCAAACACCATTATAATAGAACTTCTTGGGACTTGAAAAGTACACTATATGAGAAGTTCGCAATAATGATTTCTGCATAATTTTCATTGACAAAAAAACGAATAATTCTTACTACAGTAATGTGTATTGCATAAACTTAACCAAAACAAACAGGTAAATTTAAATAGTTTATGTATCTTGTACTAGCTATATGTAGTACGTTTTCTCTGATTTAAAACAGAAATTAAACTTTTAAGCTCTGAAAATATTGATACTGTACTTTATGTATATAGTATCGTAAACTGTGGAGACTTTGAATAATTTTTAGAAGTTTCATTTTACCTTCATCACATGATTTATTTTTGGGGAATAAATCAACCCAAAATGCGGGCTTTACTATACTAGCTCCAAAGTAATAATTCAAGATGTTTTCATATTGCTTTTAAATACAGAGATATATTCATTTTATCTTTCATTCGCAAAGGATCACCCTATTAATATACAATAATCTATTTTTCATTAATGAAAAATATGAATAGTAGGATTTTCTAATTATGAGATTTCAGGCTACTAATTAATAAATTTTAAATAGATATTTTTATGGTAGATAAAACAGTGCAGTAAGAAGTTTACCTGGCAATAAAATTGGTGAATTTAAAAAAATACAATTGCTTCCTGTTGTTATAACATGTAAGATATATTTAACACATTTAACGAATAATTTTTAATTTTACAAAAAAAGTAGAATTGTGTTTAAAGTCACCCCAACATTCAACAAAGTAACCCCAGTTTACGTTACAATTAATTATACAGGTATTCAAAAACCAGTAGTCAGAAGGCAGTAGTTGACCATATATGGTATTTGACTGTACTTCAGACTATTATAATTCTTTGTATTTTTAAATTCATGTACGTGTGTACTATTATATATTTTTTTGTCCATAGAGTTTAGATAAATATAATTTGTTTTCTCATTATTGAATTACATTTATAGGTATATAAATACAAAATACATCCGTGTTGAATGTTAAAGGTAATATAACTACATTGTTCAACTGTAACCAGAATTTAAGTCTAACACATATTATGTAAAGATTTTAGAATAAAACCAATATAAATTATCAAACACGATTATAAAGTTTAAAATTATCAGCAAATATTTCGTAATTATTAAATTAAAAATATTAAACTTTAAAGATTGTATACTATAGGTCGTTTCGAAAAAAATTCGTATTTGAGTTTTTTTTATATTTATTAACAATACACCTATTAACAAAATATATTAACAATAATACAAGAGTCCAGAATTACAAATAAGAGTATAGAGTCTAGAGTTACAAATAATAACCACCATTTTCAATAATTTTTTCATAGTCAGCTTCCATATTTCTAATATTAATTTAAATAACAAGATGTTAATAAGATGCATGATGTTGTATTAATATGAAGATTTTTTTATTGTTCCTTATAAATTTGCGAATGGCATATGACAAAAGATCTCGTTTTTCAGGCCCCAAAAGAAAAAAAGCGCATCCTCCATAAACACGCCGGCTCTAGGTATCAATGAACATTATCTAACTTTCGGTACAATGCTGTTGGAAAATAATATATCTGACACCTTTACAGTCACAATTATTTCCTTCACCACACAATCCTTTCTATTTCGCCCTCCACCACTACCGCGTTCACTTCTATCAAGGTGCCCTCTTTCCATCAATATATATATGAGGTTGTCCGAAAATGAAGTCACGCAAAATTGAATTTCTTATTGCCCCTCCCCACTCCTCCTGCATCACATAAACGTCACGAATTTCTGAACTCCTTACAGAAAATGACGTCATGTTAAATTTTACTTCCCCCTCCCCCCACCCCCGTGCCAAAACGCATATTACTTTTTATTCTAAATATTTTAAACAAAAATGTGCTTATAAACCGATGAGATTTTGTCACGTCACAATTTTGGGAAAACCCCTCCCCCCCATCAAGCGTGACGACATTTTCGGAAAGACCTTTATTATATACAGTCACTTCTATATGGCGCCTTCAACCTCTAAATTAAACAATTAATTATAAACCAAATAGAAATAGCGAAATATTAACTTGGCACAAATTCTACAAAACGTCCGGGAAAATAGGTTCAATTCTCAGAAATACTAATTTAATAATGATCATGCTAAACGATTAATTATTTCAAAAACTCGTCGTGGCTAGAAAAGTACAACATTAATCATGGTTAACGTACACAGAAGAATTGATAAGGGGCTTATGTCGCACTTGTCTGTTATTTGACAACAGATTTATTAATCTGTTTATGCACCAACACAGGCTCGCAACCAAGGTCTAAGAGGTCTAAAGAACCCCTACCCTTTTACAATATTGAAAGCCATTGCAAAACGGTTTTAATTAAAATCGGAAACCTTTGCCCCTTTATTTTGCCCCTGCTCTTACTTAAATTCTGACAGAGTTTTTGTGTTTGTAATAACTGCAGAGTTAATGAAAATGTGATTAAATACGTTTTATAATTTCAATAATAAATTAACATATATTTGTTTAAAAGCTTACAATAAAAAAATTTGCGCACTTTTAGAAAAACGCAAATATTTTAATATATAAATCGTATTATTTTGTAAGACTGAAATTTTATTAATTAAATGAATATTAAAAAAACTATTTTTTTATTTAAAATTATTTTATGATATTATTTATATATAATTGTTTTACTTAAATTTTAACATTGCAAATGGTATTCTCAACCAAAAAGTTTAAAGGATAACTATTTCTATAGAAAATATTTGTCAGCAGTTTACTCTTCTGCATTTGGGTCATATTATTCCGCTTTAGTCCCCTAAATTCCGCCATTTAGCATTACCATTTAATTATTAATAATAATATTGTTAATAATTCTTTTACTTGGTGAATAAAATTATTGCTTAATGTATTTTGTCCAAAGTGATCCTGCAGTACCTATTGCCAATAATTGAAATAATTAATCTGATTGCAAAGCTAGGCTAAAACACTCATAGATTCTCTCTCACCTACATAAAATTTAAAATTATATAGGTGGAGAGAATCTTATCTATAGGCCAGTTAATCAGATTAGTTCTTGATTGTGTATCTGTTGGGCACATTTTACCAATTGAATCTGCACTTATTACTAATAAGTGCTGAGTAAATTACCAATTTGCAATTAAAGCAACAATTTACATATTATTTGTATGAATTTGACTGTTTTATATTAAATTAAAAAATAATTCTATTATAATTAATAAATATTTGCTTTTATTGAATTAATTTTATTAAATAATTTACACATCGCTGTTATGAATTTAAACTGCTTTATATTAAATGAAAAAAAAATTATTTTTAAAATTATAAATAAAAATTGTCATTGTTTTAGTATTAAATATTTTATTATATTAAAGTGCTTGTATATAATTTAGATTTTTATATAAATTTATTTAAAAATGGTTGTTTGTAAAAAATGCAGATTGGTAAGATGTTCCCAACACATCTAATTACTTCTTTATTACT
>JAUZNC010060551.1:24370-43679 GCA_034780395.1 Vannuccia rotundouncinata | reverse complement strand
AGTAATAAATTTGGCAAAAATATAGCATAGTATATGTACATAAAATAATATTCTTAACATAAGGGAATGTTATTGAGATAATTCTAGATGCTTAGCAATTGCTTGTGTTTACAATTTATAATTCATTCAGTTAATTTATTATAACTATTTAATGAAATTAAAATTTTCTTGAGTTTATGCACTTAAGTACAACATTACACTCTTCTGCAACAGATTCCGATTTTCTAGTCTTCTCTGCTTTTTTCTTTGCATTGAACTGGTCCTCAAGAAACAGCTCATGCTTCTGTCTGGCCATCTTCACTGAAAGAATCAATGCCTTGCTGTCAAAATTTTAAATTCCATAGGTTTTCCAGAAAATATTAAAAATAGCCAAAATTGTTTTCAAGTTAAATTAATTCATACAAAAATTTGAAAATATTTTTACAACAATATTAATTGTGTTTATGAATGTCATCTGTGATAAAAAAGTTCAGGTGGGATCATTGGGGAATATATACAAATGTTAATTTAATATTTCAAATATTTCAATTTTCTTGGAATTAACTTATATGTAAAACTTATATGTTCTACTCAGGTCAGATGATATAAATAAAAAAATTTATAATAAAAATCTTATGAATTAGTGCAGTATACTAAAATATTAAAAAGATAAATTTGGTAATTTCTTTGATAAATTCTAAATATACGATTTTATTAGTTATGCTGAATTTAATATATTTTACTTGATACATAACTATATTCACATTAAAATCCTTATCTTAATTCTAAAAATTAAAGGGATGGTAATTTGACCACTGCTCTAAATATTATATACAAAAATATAGAATTATGATAAAAATTGAATTTAAATAAGATTTTTAAATTTTTAAAAACGATGAGTAAATTTATGTATAATTTTGTTCGATTTGTTTCCAATGTAGGCAATATTAAATATTTGTACAAATAATATATATCCTCCCTTAAAATTATTTATAGTATTTTTAAAGTTTTAAATTGTATAATAATAAATAAAATGTAAATATTAAACAAGATATAGCAAAAAAAATAAAACCAAGCTACTTTAATGGGGCTGTTAAAAAATGACGTCACGCTGATTAGGGGGATGGGGGTTAACAAATCCGTGAAAAAGCGTGATGGAGGGGTAGAGGGGTTTTCAAATTTGTGACGTCACAAATCATTCCTGTAAAAGCCGCATAGAGAAAGATAACTCTATTGTATGATCTTTACTCAATTTTTAAAACACATCGTTTCGTTTAAATTAATCGAATTTACAATTTATACGGATTGACAAATTATTCGAAAAAATTTCTTATTTTCGACAGTTGTACTAGTCAGACCTTTTTAAGGTATACTTTGGAATTAATGAACTTTCAGATAGCGGGTATGGTTCTCGTTGAAGTGACACAGTTATCGACAATTTTTCAGTTATATCTGAATATCGTGATAGCCACAATGACGATATCAAAAAAAACGTTTAACTTGCTGTTGTAGACCCAGATTTCTCACCTAAGATTTCAGAAACAAGTACTTTGATATCATTCACGGAAGAGTGGAAGGCTATTCCACGTACGTGAATCTCAGTACTTTCTGCAAATCGTAAAATGTAACAGTCTTGAATGCTGTGGTGATAATGGCATAACCTTTTTAATTTTTTAAAAGGTGGGTTTCTTCCACGTCAATATCGGTGCAACAACACATAATCAACCTGACTTAGGGTTTTGCATGGCAAACCAGATGTTTTTACCAATTTTCGCGTCAGAGATTCAGACAATTGTTCCTCCGAATGTAGTTCAAAAGTTTGCCAAAATCCTCTACGATCTTTGTTGCCCTAGTGTTTAAACAAAGCTTTTGTCTTGTATGTGCAGTAAATGCAAGGCATATCACGCTAGACTGTCCGTTCTCTTAAAAGCCACTTAAAACATTGTATCCCGCAAAGTACGACTGCTGCTTATATCCTGCGTCTTAAGATACCCCCCTCTCAAATTGCTGCAAAAAGACAACGAAATTAATGTTTGTCATTGCACAAGATGACGAGCAAGAATAATTTGAATGGGTTGATTCTGAGGATGTTGAAGTTGACAGCTCATATAAAAAAGATTACAACCGAAGTCGGGACTCCTGTTTTTTCTAATCAAAATATGATTTCTCAGTGGGAAAAGGACGATTAATTTTAGGATGTCTTAAATCGATTGCATTTATGCTTTTAATCTTTAAAATACCTACAGATAAATTTTCGCCAAATATGTACACATCACACGCAAATGTATTTTATACCTATTTTTCAAATAATTAAATAATAACCTGTTGAATAGATTTTTATAATAATTATTGTATGTTATTGTAATACGCAGGTACACACATATTTGTTAACTTCATTTATATTTCATAATTGTGGAATTGTTTTTTGTATATATATATAGTATAGGTACTAGGTACGTTGAGTGTGTATGAAGGGAGGGGGTAGAACTTAACGTGACGTCTTTTCTGAAGGGAGTTTCGAAATTTGTGACTGTGCGTGATATACAAAGAGGGAGAGGGTAAAACATGGCCCAAATTTGCGTGACGTCTTTTTTGAACAGCCCATATAGATATCCCATTGTCTATTGTTTTAATGTGAATATTATGTAAAACATAAAATAAATACGAACAAAACGACAGAAACAGTTTTTCCCGTTTAAATGTATTATACTAAATGTCATCTGTGATAGAAAAGTTCAGGTGGGATCATTCGGGAATGTATACAAATGTGAATTTAATATTTAAATTTTCTCGGAGTTAACTTATATGTAAAACAACTTCAAATATTTGAAGCCTGAAATTTTCTAAAAAGTCTGCTAATTTTTTATTATTGTATAGCAAAATTACTCCATTTATTACTGATACACTCACTGTAAAGCCCCAATCAATGAATATAGAGTAAGCGAGCGACATATTTTTTGGACTGAATTCACAATCCTTCTGGAGGAGCTCCTCAAAATCCGTATTGAGAATCCTTCCTTAGCTTAGAGTACCTCAAGATTTCGAGAGAGGATTCTGAATACCGCTTTAAGATGATAGTATAAAACTCTTTTTGCAATGTAAAGTATTATTCGCTGCCTATTTTACATAGCTGACAACTGAAATTTCATAATCACTTTTGCTTACTTTCTTATTTTAAGAACGAGCAATGATTTCCTATTGAAAGTTTTATAAAATTAAGAAGAATATATCATTTGAGACTAAATAATCTTTATTCAGTTATTGTTTGTGTGTACACGTTAGGAAACACAGCCTTGTACAAAACACTTGTACTTACATATTATTCTACTAAAGAAAGAGGTAAAATTTGGTTAAAGATATATAGTATAGAAATGATCAAAAAATTAGGAACATAAATTTTTTTGAAGCATTTGCTTTTTACAAAAATATAACAAAAGTAATAAAAGACAAACAATGGTTAAAATTAAGATAATTTCTGGTAGAAAGATTACAAAGAATAGAGTAACCTTCTACTTAAGCATGCAGTGTTTATAATGTCATACTATATAGAAGATATAAAAGGCGATAAACAAAATCAACATAAGGTTTATATGTCAGATAAAATTTGATCCAGCTTATAAAAACGGTGAATTTTTGAAGTTTCAAAATAAAAACATGATTATATAATATAATTCAACAAATCAAAATTTAATTCTCCAAAAACACAAAGCAGAGTGACATTGTTTTCATCGTAAAAAGACTTTAAAGGTCTATTCAATAGCTATATGTGGACACGTTCCAATTGCGTAATTTCGTTTTTTGTTTTAGTTTTATAAATGTACAAAATGATAGCAGCAAGATTATTCATAAAAATATGCATACTTACTATGTAAAATATATAGAGTTATGTACACAAAAATCTGTCGAAAGTAATTATAAATTGAGTTGAGTATGGAAGACAGTTTTAGCAGATCATAATTGAGCCATTTAGTGAGAAGTTGTGTATTCAGCATCGATTAGTTTAGAAGAACGGGCCTGTTCATGACGTATAGAAGCCAAGTGAACTCGAAGATTCTCCAACTCTTTCTCTCTGTTTCCGATTTCTGACTGGGTTTGAATGATCTAAAATAGTACAATGTAGAACATGAAGCAGTCGTATAATTATATAAAAACACACAAGTCTATAACTCCAACGTAAAGATATCTATATCTTACTTTTCGCATGGAAGCCACAACTCCACCCCTGGGGACTTCTGCAGTAACCTCTGACGAAGGTTGCGAAGAGACATCGTTGGCAGCTTGTGAGGCCTTCTGTGCCGCTCGGACCAGCTGTTCAGTAGCCCTCTTAACCCCTGAGCCGGCCGTCTGTAAGCGTCTCATTGGCTCGGAGTTTTGGTCAGCTTTGACGACACAAGCCACCAACAATTGGGCCGTGCTGGAGGCCACTTGACGAGATGAGGAGATGAGACGTTCGTGGGATCCACTGGACTCTGGGTGGAACTGGCTGCCTCCACGGACCACGATGTTGGCAGCTTCACATAGGTTGTGTATAGCTGCACCCACCATCCGGGCCTGTGTGCAGAAAGGAAATGATATCCTATAGCCACCATCATTAATAAACTCTATATAAAATTGGTCTTCAAATGCAAAGAGACACGTCAAACCATTCTATAATGCATTTGAATTAGCACAACCTAATTTCTATTTTAAATTCATTCTGTTAGAGTCTGCTAAACCAAACGATCACCATCACGGAATGTAAAATAATATAAAATAATTTGTCATCAAATTAGTAAATAGATTAGTTAATAGATAACATAATTATGAAATCATTTAGTGTATTAATGTTAAATTCAATAATTCGAACGCTGTCATTGTTACTCACCGCAGACACAAGTCCCTGGCTCCACTGAGTTTCTTCGTCTTCCCGTTCTCTCTGAATAGATGGTTGAAGGCGTCCCTGAGCCACCAGTTCTTGTTGAGCAACAGAGGCCGCTTCCACGAGAACACCAGCTTCACGTATCGTTGCCTTGGCAGCAGTCAAGATTTGATCCTCCAAGTTCAAAACCTTCTTCTGCTCGCACTGATAGTGTTTACATAAGACAACGGAATGTATTAACAGGTTTAAGATCTGCCAGTCTGTATATAAATGTACCCATAAATAATGCAAAAATCTTTTTTATGCAATTTTTTTTAGATTTACTGACTTTCCACTCTGTAGCAAGACGCGAATGAGATAAAATCCATATTAAGCAAATATATCACACTCATGCAAAAGGGGGTACCCGGTACCAAAATAGACGTGTGAATCACGCTTTATTATTATATTCACAAATATCAAAGCAAGCAATGTTGTTCAAATTATTAAGGGATCTAATAGTGCAAAGAAATTTTCATTGATTAGTAAATAAAGAGTTAATACTGTCAATAAAAAATTAAACAATGTGATTAAAATGTATTACTATAAATAAAAAGTATTATTCTACCTATATATAGTAGCAAATATGTAAGAAGCAAAGTCAATAATTATTGATTATGCATATTTACATCATATTAATGACTAGATTATCTATCGCAAGCATTGGAAAAGAGGTATTTCTCTGTCAGCATTAATTTAAGTGAATACCTCATTAGTCGCGCTGGCGAATGTATGAAGAACGGGCTAAAAATAAAAGGGGAGTGGCAGATTAATATTAGCTACACACAAATTCCCAGACCAGATCAATCCAATGATTAATTGATAATTAATACAGTAATAAAATAAATAATAGTAAACAATAGCCGAACGCACTAACCTTTGGTGGAATTCGTGGTCTAAGAAGAGCTAATTTATTAGCTGCATTCTCAATCTGATTTGCTGCTTCGAGTAGTTCATCCTCAGCCAATAAAGAGTTGTTTACACCGGAACGATTTTCTGAATCTATAGACAGAGAGACTTTGTTAGGAGAAATAGTGTGAGGGGGGATTTAGATTTAATATAAACATAATAATGCATTTAAGTCTGTAAAAACTTCCAAACAAAAGCAAACATTTCAAACACGATCTGAAACTAATTTTTGAGGCTTGAGTGAAAAAGCAGATAAATAAGAATGATAGAATCGATAAATAAATCTGTCAAATAAAAATAATTTCCGAAATAAAATTTTAAAATGAATAAAAACAGAATTAGTAAAAAAAAATAGGTGCAAATAGTGACCTTTTATCTGGGTTGCAGTTTCGGAAATCATCTGTGCGGCTTGTGACACACGGCCAGAGGCTTCTGCCATTTCATCCGCAGCCGAATCATAATTAGCACTCACAACACTCTAAAAGAATAATAAAAGTCTACAGAACACAAATAAAAAGATTGGTATTAAGAATTGAAGTATGCCTGACCTTGAGGAGCCCTTGAAAGACGTCTTTAAATCCGATCAGCATAAGCTGGGTGTGTGACTGTAGAGTTTCATCGAGAGAAGTCGTCTGGTAGGATTGAAGGCCGGGTCTGCAGGCCAGGACACTAGCGAGGGTTCTTGTGAGATCGTTGGCTGTCTTGCGTCCCAGGTTGGCCACAGACATCAGCTGTAATAAGTTAATAAGATAATTGATTATTAAATTTGTTTACTAATCACGACAATTTTAAATATATACAGTACATTTATTTATATAGCTGATATGATATCATTGTAATCAATTAATTATTTTAACATTATAAAAAGATACTAAGAATGTTTTGTATGTTTTAATGTTGAATAAGTTTTTTAGATAAAATTCTTATTAACAAACAAAAAAGATACTGCAGCCTTACCTCCTCTTGACGAGCGTAAGTTCTCGCAGAGAAAGCCTTAGCAACTGTCACCATCACTTGTTTGACGCAGCAAATAAGGTTCCTCGACGCATCAGACCGACTTAAAACCGGTTCTGGATAAAAAAGGAAATATTGGTGAACCACAAATCTTGGAAAGTAAATGTAAAATTGCAATAAATCAAGTAAAGAAGGAGAAAATTTGATAATCTGTTGATATTAGATCAAATAAATTGAAACAACATAATAATATTATATCAAATAAAAATGTAATTCCTAATTTGAACGAGAATACAATGAATCTGCCTACCTTCAATAACTGCCACCCTCTGGTTGATATTCCTGCCCTCTTGAGCTATAGAGTCGATTGCTGACTCCAAAGCTCGCGTTCCTCTCAAACTTTGGTCCTCCGCTGTTTTCACGGTCTTGAGAAGACTGGTCACACTGTTGACCATCACTTGAGCGCATTCTTTCACCACCAATCTACAGGAAAACCGGATAAGCAGAATTTTGACATACCACCGGCTTCAAGAAAAGGACTACAATCAGTTATTCACCTGGCGGTATCGCTTTGGGCCACCACCCCAGGTTGACGAGTAGCTGTTAACAGAGCCTTCAAACAGGCAGCAACATCAATAACCGCATTTACTAAGGCCACCTGGATAGCACTCTGTTCCGGGGAGTCTTCACAACTGGTTGCCATAGCGACCGCGCTGCCACCTAGCTGTGCTGCGCCGGCCTTGCCTGCAGCGGCCAAGTGTTGGATGGAGAGGAGGCACTCGCTGGCACACTTGGCCGTCTCTAATTCATCACTGCGACAGGACCAAGTCACCAGATCACGGGTTTTGGTCACCTGCAAAGCCGAGCACAAAATACGTAAGATGACAACCTAAAAATGTGAACTATATATAAATCCAGCCTTGATAGCGGTAAAGTGTCATGTTATCTCACCAGCGATTTGGCCGTCTTGAGTATCTCCTCTCGTGATTGGAAGAACGAGGCGGTCGGGCTCGCCGGAGATGAGGAAGGGGAGGGACTGAGGTTGTCGTGGGTGAGAGAGCCGGCACTGGCGAAGAGAACAGTGGTCTCCAGGTCTGCAATGACAGTTTGCACTCCGTTGGCCGCTGCTATCATGGCTTGATTCCCCCTGGGTGTGGACTGTAGGGCTGTCACTAGCTGGGAGATGGACTCACTGACAGAGCGCGCGTCCTCTGGTAGCTGACTGCTCATCTGAGAGATGCACGCCTGTCCCAGATTCTTTGAGAAAGAACGAAAGTGACTTTTGAAATTATCACTGCTCATTCTATCAATGTTTGTTGGATAAGGATGTTTTATTGTCCGCGAAAGTTCTCTTACTGCACAATATGACTAAGCGCAAACTACCTGTATAGCCACACGAATAGCACCAGCCGTTTTGGGATTTGTATTGAGATCTGTGACGATATGCTGCACCACACGAACCATCTGCAGGAAGACTTGTCCTACACCTACCGTTGGTCGAACCGTTCCAGGGGTTTCCTGATGGTGGTGGTGGTGTTGTTTCCCTTCAGAGAGGACACTCTGCGAGAGAACTGAGAGGTTGCGGGCGAGCTCAAGGAGTCGCGAAACAAGTTCCGGAGAGGGGGGAGGGCTATTGGGAGCCTGGTCCAGCTGAGGATACAGAATAAGGTGAAACCGTTAGTGGTCGGCTTTAACTGGGATATTGAGGGAGAATTACCTTGGCAAAGGAGTTGGTTATTTCTTCTATTAAAGTATTTAGGTTGCCTTGTCGGGTGGAGATGTCTTTGAGGAGTTCAGAGAGATCAGAGCAGGCTTCCTTCACACCTGCACCGCATTCCTCCACTTCGCATGGAGACAGGGTCTAAGAGGGATGAAGAGAGGACTTGAAAGAAAAAATTGGAAAAGAGAGAATGTGTGAAAAATGATGAACATAATCAATAATAAAGGTCATTACTTCAACAGTTCCAGGAGGAAATCTAAAGTATCGGTCAGTATCTATTATGGAAGTAAAAAACGTTGCGACATCAAACTGTAAACTCCACAAAGTAAATATTCAATAGTTCGAATCAAACAATAATTATTTAGTCTGGGAGCCAAAGTTAATTTTACCTCTGAACCCCTTTTCTCTTATAGTTTTTTCTCTCAGTTGATTATTATTGTATAGGATATAATAAAAATGTAATAATATCCAGGATGGTGTGAAGTTGCCACCTTTGGGCAAATTGAAATATTCACGTTTGAAGTTGAGTACCTTTAATTAGTGCCCTTGTTTACTATCTAAGCAAGAAAAACTTTAAATCGTAAATAACTGCTTTATGATGCATTTTGGATTCATATAATATATTACCAATATATAGAAATATGTATATGAAGTATCTAAATAAATCATTATTTTTTTAATGTCCTGGTATGACGTCATAGACATTTTTATAAAATGAACACACAAAAATATCTTAGTGAATATATCTCAAAAAGGAAGCATCTGAGACTCTTGCAAAAGATCCTCAACATTTTTTTTAGACATTTAACAATCAATTTGATAGATTATAATCCTTTTTCTATCTGTTTTGTAATACAGTTTTAAGATCTCAGATGCTTCCTTTTTGAATTATTCACTAAAAACATTATTTTTTGACGTGTTCATTTTAGAAAAATGTCTATGACGTCATACATGGACATTTTTTTCAAAAAATAATGATGTATTTCGATACTTTATAAACATGTTTCTTTCTATATGCATCCAAAAGCATCATAAAGCAGTTATTTCCGATTTTAAGTTTTTATTGCTTAGATATTGAACAAGGGTACTAATTAAAGGTACTCAATTTCAAACGTAAATATCTCGAGTTTCCCAAGGGGGACATCACCACACCCACCCCAGCCTTTTCACTTAGGCCCTATAGAAAAAAACTATATCAATAAGTAAGGGTTCTAGGTTGGGCCCCCGGACTAATTAACTTGATTTACAGATACGTAATTAAAACTGCTGTAGACCATCAAAAATTCTAGCAATAGAATTATTTACCACATTAAGTCACACTGTCCAAAAAGTGCTTTTCATTCTTATAATTAATATTGCCCACCTTATCACAGGTGACCACCCTGAGCATGGCAGTTATTAGTTGTGAGGTGGCCTCCAACACTGTTTTACTCTGCTCCAAGACCAACATCTGCTCTTGACTTCTCCGCAGTCCTGCGGCACAACGAACACTTCCCTCCACTAGAGGACATAGATAAGAGGACGCTCGAGCCACACCACGACCCAACTGATAGTCCACACCCTCCCCACAGGACGCAACCAGCCCGCTCATCATGCCACTGAGTTGACCAAGGCCGGACAAAGTCACCTCCAGACTCGACTCACATGCCTTGTTGCTATGACAACTGTTGCTGGTCAAGGACTGCTGATTGGCCACCGTGAGACAGGCCCTGTCCAGTTGGCGGATGAGAGTATCAATTTCTCTGAGAGCTTCCTCGCATTGACGTTTACCAGGTGCCGAGGACCTTGACAACACAGAACAGGCATTCAGGAGAGTGACACAATACACAAACGTTTATTTATTAGAGATTCAAAAAAACTATGATGAAATTGTTGAAATAATTCTCTATAAAGTTGTGTTCTCAAATAATTACCTCATAAATGATACCAACTGTTCAATACTTGCTTCGAGAGCTTTACGATCTCCGGTGATTTTGTGCTCCCCGGGAAAACTTGCGATGCAACCGATAAAATTGTTGGCTGAGGTAACAACCGCCTTACTCGAAGTCACAATCGGCTGCTGCGCCTTAAAGTGAAAACGTCAATAATTGAACCAAAGCCGCGTCGCAACTGTGCATAAAAAAAACGGAAACCTCACCTGAACCGCTTCAGGAGAAATTTTAGCCGGCTGACAAGCGAACTCGGCACTGCTGAGAAGATCAACAAGTAGGAGGACAGACTGTGAGACTTGTTGGGTTGCTGCAAGCCATGTGTTGTGGGGGGATTGGTTGTCCCCACTGTAACCTCCACCACGCACAGAATTCACCAGAATTGAAGTAGATCGTGCTACCTCCTTAGCTGCCTTGAAGGGGATCAACAAAGAAAGAACACATTATCCAGGAAACTAAATTAAAGTCCAGAGAAACCGTGAGATTCTAACCTCAGCCAGCCGCATCTTGGAAGACGGGGTGGGGCACTCTGTTATCAGCTGCTTGCAGAGCTGACAGCTCGCTCCAGCCTGCTTGGCAATGAAGCTGGCCAATTCTCGAGTCTGTAGACATAACGGAACAATCAGCCGACATGGTTACTATGCGGGGGCACTTAAGAAGATCCCAACGACGTCTTACCTTAGCGTCCGATGTATTGCCAGTGGTGATACTTGCACATGCCTCGACAATGGCTCGATGATGGCTCTCCAACGGATGTCCTTTCAGTTGAAAACCGGCATAACCAGGTTGTGAGCGTGGATCCGAGACTCCGACAAGGTAGGAACCCTGGAGATAACGTCATAAAGTCTAGAAACACAAGATTCTCATGGAATGTATTCATCAGTCGACAGAACCAACCTGGAGTGAAGCTTCGATAATCCGAGAGCAAGTGTCTGTCAACATTTTGAGGTCCTCACAAGCCCCAATAGGATCAGAGTGATCTTTCGCTGCCTTGATTAGTCTCTCCACAATGCTTTTCACCTCCTGGTGAGCCACAATGATGCTCTCTGTGCAGGCGTAGTGAGTCTGATTGGTTACCGGGAAGTTTGCTGGATTGTTGAGACGACCTGGTGGAGGTGGGGATCATTTACCGCTTGAGAAAACACTCAAATATGGACAAAAATTGGAAAAATTTGCTTTCTCTGACGAACGTGTGTCAATACACAAATGAAATATAACGTAGTAATAATTAAAGAAATATGATGTCACCTTGAGCTATGGAAGCGAGGTGACGATTGCAGACTTCAGCTTGTTGGTCCAGAGGTGAAGAAGAGGACGCTACGGTAGCGGAAGACATTGAAACCAACTGGTTGATACTGTCCATTACGGAGCTAGACACCCAAAATAGATAGTTCAACATTAAGAAGAGACAGGAAGAAGGGATATGAACAAGTTGTTCAACTCACTTAGCTCTTTGCAGCAAGGCCTGTCTGCACCGATCCTGTGCTTGTCTCGAACACCCAACATCCACCAGAGCTAGCAGCACCTCTAGGAACTGACTACTTCTTCTGGAAGCTTCGACTAACCCTCCTCGCAACTGAGCAGCGACGTCATTGCTGTCAGGAGAGGTTGAATTGTCACAGTGGGAGAGTACAGCCTCGCCACAGTCCACGAAATTGTCGTAGGCCCCCGAGAGTCGAGAAGTACGCTGGTCCAGAGTGGAGACTTCTCTTCCCGAAGCAAGATCCTCGATTATCTGTCAGTGAAAGGCTCAACAAATAATTAAGTGAACAAAGTTAAACTTGAAAAACAGCGAGTACCTGAGTAAAGTTGACAGCCGCTGATGAAAACTCGGCTTGCAGTTGGGAGGATGATTTGCCTGAGGCCAACGGAACACTTCCTCGCCTAGGGTTAGTTGTCAATCGATGAACACGGTGACTCATTTTACTTGAAAGATGATCGATATGACGTCTACCCGGAATATGACGTAGGCAATCGTTGAGGGCGTGGATTAGGCCCATAGAGAGCTGTAGATAGAGAAATAATACATTGTACCAACAGATTGAATCAGTAGATTAGAATGGATAGGGAACGACTTTTCAATAAAAGTCAAAAATAATATATTACTTAATTTCTACTAAAACTTTCATAAGTAGTATCAAAAATAATAATAATTATTATATCAATGGAAATATATTCTTTGAAAAATGGTTATCATAATACTATAAATTAAAAATAATTGGATTTTAAATTATTTTGTAATGTATCATATATAATAGTTTATTATGTATATTATTTTTTTAACAAATATACGCAAATTTAGAAAAATATTGATTCATAAATCAACTTTTTATAACTTTTGTACTTTTTTGTAATACAATTAAATGCGTTTAAATGCAATTAAATCTTTTAATTAAAATTTTCTTTAAATATGCATAGCATAATAATTGACAGTACGAAGAGAATCTTAAATGTTATAGCGCACAACTAATATCTTTCAAATACACTCCGTGTGGCTTCAAGTGATAAAAAATGCAACTATACAACTCGTCTTTATTTTAAGTAAAAAGGTCAAATCGAAATCCGGAATTTATAGTGAGTGTTTTTCTTATCTCTCCTTTGTCTCATTGAATAGAAAATGAATAAAGCCCACTTACACTATTCATGATCCAAGCAAAAAAGACACTTGAAATCCACAAAAAAAGAAGAAGATAGGATAAAATGGGAAAAGAGTGTGGGGAACAGAGAGGCGGTGGTTCCTAAAAGTACGTTCACCCGATAAAACGACCATTGCGCGGAAACGACCAGTGGACTAGTAATAACTTGCTGCTAACGATAAAATAGTTGTAAAGAAGTGCCTGTAACCACTTTTAGATGCCTATACCCATCTATAAATGTTGTGTAAACAAAGTGTACAAATAAATAAAACCATTTGTCCACAAATTGGTGCTGTATCCTTTACATAAAGCGAACCAGTGTCACTGTAGGTATCCATGAAGTTATATTATCTACGATTCTTCTCATAAAATCAGACATTATAGTGCTTTTAAATCTTGGGATTACAGGTTATAAAACATACCTATTGAACAAGACAGCTACAAAAATATGCTATTTTTGTGAATTCTTTTTTGAAATTGGGATAATACAGGGATGCAATAAAGTTACAATACAGAGTGCGAGAAACTATGACGTGTTATTATGAGCTTTGTTCAATTAGCTATTGTTCAATAATTGTTCTATTGTATTACATATCGCTCTACCTGTATAGTAACTTTATTGCCAATCTGTATATTCGATGAAAGTTAAAATTAACTATAAATACAATCTTAATTTATTACCAGTTCAAAATCTGGTAAAGTTTATATTGATTAAAACTTCACAGAAAATAGATATGTAACTAACTGCAATTGTGATAAGCTAATTGTGACACAATTATTATTATGATTTCAGGCAGAAGATTTACTTCCGATTTAATAATTAGAAAATGAAGCTGAATTAATGAGTCTATTGGGAGCTTAAGAACGTCGGCTGTAGTTAAGAAAGAACTTCATATTAATATGATTACTTATTTATGGATATTAGCCAATGGATTTATTACCTAACAATAAAATTGTGCCCCTACTTATAGTAATTAATTAGTAAGCAAGATCCAATAATTATTATTGACAGTATTCGACTATCACGATTTAATGTTACTTTTTTTAAATTATAGCTGGAAACGTTATCAACCATTGAATCTAATACAAAGTGTATCGAAAATATGTCTGTTAAATAAATATATCGTAAAAAAGTGTTCCACCTACCATGACAATATTTTAGAATGAAGAAAAAATGGTCTGAAAATAGTCTTTCAGATAAAATAAGAAGCATTGAAAATAAAATTTATATCTATCAAAATATTGTTTTATTTATCAAACAGCCAGCTAGAATCTGGTGACCACATTATTCCCATTAAGAAATAAAATAGAAAATAATCACAAATATTTAAGTAGTACTTATTCTTAGTTTGTTTTTAGTTCATTATTAATTGAAATCTGTAAATAAAGAATGCAATATCTGAAGAGTTACCTGTTGCAATGGATCTTGTGTTTGCTGAAAAGCTGCCGACGACACGATTGCCAGCTTTATGTGCTGCAGTAGAACTTGGGCCTGAGTAACCACGTCTCGAGAACTTTTTAATATTGCCTGCTGATTCATCGATGCCTGCTCAGAATTGTCTATATTGTCAAAAGCGGAAAACAGACATCGCAAAATCAATAATTAGTCTTAGCAAAGTCTCCAAAATCGAATTTGCAAGCTACAGCTATAACGACATATCACCATTAACATGAAAGGCAGCTATGCCCCTAGAACCAGCCACGAGCTGCCAAATTGACGTGGTCATGGCTTCAGCCAGGCCGCGTATCCAAGCCTCCTGTGGCGGAAAATTGGCCGAGGGGTCATCCTGACTAGCAAGAAGGGAAATCTGAGTCATCGTCTCACGCAGGCTGTGAACTGCACTACCCAGAGTGGCACAGGCGTCCTCGAACTGAAAGACATTATTGAGCAGAGGAGTTCGAATGCAATGGTTGTGGACGGGGGAATTCTGTTCCTGCTAAGTGGAGTCACCTTTTCACCGGGCAGGGGTAAAAGCATGCCCTCATCTGCCGCGTCAGCCGCGGTGTTGAGTTCAGCGAGAACGCGAACCAGACGGTCTATGGCGGCGTCTAAGACCAGAAAACTGGACGGAACCGGGGCCAGGTCCCGGGTGGAAGGGGATGGAGAGGGCAGGGGAGGCATGGCAGCACTAGTGAGACGTTCTGCACGAGCCAGACTCTGGCCAAGTTCGACAAGGACGGACTGTGACTCCCGGAGCACTCCAGTCAGCGCCATTTGACAGCAGGAGTCCCGAACTGTTGGGTAGATCGCCTGACTGGACTCGATGAGACGTTGGAAGGTCTGTAGAGTGGACAGATGGTGGTTAAGGGTGGTCTAGGATGGTTCGTGGTGGGGTGGGGTCGTATGTTTACCTGTACGAACTCATGTGAGGCATTGAGAAGGTCGTTCTGGTAGAATGGGTCCTCGGCGTTGTCCACAATCTGAGAACATGCGAAGATCAGACGTGGCAGGATGTTGTCTGTGAGATCACTAGCATCGTTACACGCCTGCCGTGAGACAAATAGAGGAAGCATTAGAAGGGGGTGTGGGGGGGCACTACAAAGACTGCCACCTACCTGGTAGTTGCTTGCTCTGGAGAACCGTGCTGCCTGCTGTGACGTCACTATAAGCTGGGCCGCAGTTGTCCCGGCGACACGGGCGGCGAACTCGAGGCCTTTGAATGCGCGCTGTCGGAGTTCATCTCCCGCAGCCGACTGTACCAGCGTTGTCAGTTGAGAAGCGAGAGAGACCAGGGCTTCTTGCTGGGGCTGGCAGTGGTTTGGAGGGCTGGTGGCGCAGGTCTGCCAATAATACGGAGGGAACTGAATTAACTTTGGGGAATGTTAGAATGAAAGAGAGAGAGAGAGAAAGAGAAAACAGAGAAAGAGAGAGAAAGAGATAGTGAAAGAGGTGGGTGAAATAGGAATAAAAAGAGAACTCAGAAAAAATGATATCTATATAAAAAGAATGATGGAAAGGATAAATACGGATGCATAAGAATAGTTTAAAATGTGAAAATATATACCGAAATTTTAATAATAATATGACAATGTATGCACAGAGTGAAATAGTCAAAAGTACTTTGCACATTAATTCCCTGACTGTTGTTGATAAAACTTTATTTGGTTACACTGTGCGTGTTCAGTTATTAATGCAAAGTACAACCTTAATTGTTCCCAACTAGATTTATCAGTGCTGGGAGAGGCAATTAATCATTGTGAAACACCATGTATTATTTAAAATTGCAGATTTTAAGAGATTATTTTCAATAATCAAATAATTGACCCATAATATATTACGCAGTTTGTAATTATTGGGCACTTATTTAAATAATAGAAAAGCATTGAAAATAACACTCTAACTCTAGAACTAGCAAGTAAAAGATCATGACTTCAAGGAAATAAAAACATAATTTAATTTATTGATCGCGGAAGAGATTTCAGTAGAAATTGGTTTAGTTACAGCAATATAATATAAGAACGTCAGCTGCTACAAATTACTCACAAGTTATAATATTAGCTTATAGGACATTCGTAAGGTGAAGAAACACAAATATACTGACAACAAACAGACAGAACATACAAGTTGAACTCGTGTTGAGGAGGTATAGAAGTAGACAGGTTCTTATAATGATTGTGTATACATAGGGCAGGAATAATGCAGTGTGTCAATAAACAATAGACAGTGAATGGAGAACACTACATTGGAGACTGTTGTAAAGTACAGTAACAGCCTCATCTGAACTTCCGTATTGTCAAAAGAAGAACTGGCTTGTTCGTCTATTGAAGGCTTCTATTCTATAATCATCTGATCTTCATAATGGACAGTGAAGGTGGAATTCTAGGTAATAATAATTCTAGGCAAGCATTCCGGATGACTTGCCAACAGACTGTTCAGTGCTAGATATAAGACTTGACAAATTTTTACTAAAGAAACTACGACCGGTTGCAGCATACGATATTGAAGCATTCAGATTCGTACTGGATTGATTATATCATACAGCAAAAACACCAATCCAGACAATATAAAAAATAAAAAAATGTAAATCCACCCCAAAGCCGCATAAATGAAAAATGTAAACTATTTATTAGTAAACTGTTAATTCCAAAGCTGTATCATAATATTATATTATTAACAAATAATATTTCAGTCAATCTTACCTTAGCCATTTCTACAAGTTTGGCAGTGGCTTCAGCCAACTTCTTGGCAGCGGCTAACAAACGCTTCTGTTGTGAGCCCCCTACAGAACCAACCAACTCAGCCCTCTGCTTCAGTGAGGAGGCCAACTTTGAACCCACTCTCGCCAAAATTTGCGCTTGTTCTACCAGAGCTGGGCTGTCTCCAGGACCACTGCCAACCCCGGACTGGAGATTGTCGCTAGTTGCCAGGATGTCGATAACAACACTGTCTTGATGTGCCTGAGTGGGGAAACGTTAAACCATCTAGGTGACATACTCAAGTTAACCAAGTTTCATTAAAATTAACAAAAATGTTTGTAAAGATGATTTTTATTTGTGAGCTAAATTAGACACTTTATACTTTATTTGCAGAGTGAACATTTAGTCAAAATTGTTATTTTATGTACTATATCACTAGCATTGAGCACGTGAAACTATAGAGTGGGGCTTAGTTAAATGTCTCTCCCCTGCAATGAAGGCTGTTGGCTAAATACATTGCATCAAATATGAGCAAAAGTAAAACAAAATATTGAACAATTTTTTCTAATAAAGCGTGAGTTAACACCTCTTTTATAGTGTAACATTTTCTGGTTTTATGTTGTGTTCAAAAATCTGTTTTATGGTTCTAACATGTGGCAACATGATAATCCTCCTAATTTTATTAATTATATCTATAACTGTAATACGTTCGTTACACCTGGCACATTTTGAAGCTCGGATTAGTCATAATCATCGATCGATATGAGCACTGACCACACAAAAAACGACATGAGATAATTGCATGTTATTAGAGAAATTTACAGTCCGTAGCCTAACGTTTATAACGTTGACACCGAATGATGTGGATCATCGTGTTGTACATTACTACAGCCAATCAGCTTCAAGGTTTTGGATAAACTGGTAAAGAGATCTCAATTCATGCATGAGTCAGTTAGTCAGAGGATAATATCTAGTTACATCATGTGTGTTGGATAATGTTTGCCTTGTTCATCGCTGTATATATAAAATAAACACTTTAGTAAATGTTTCACATAATTCACTTCAGTTAATGTTTAACTTGAAGATAGAAGTCTCTTTGCTTATTTATGAATTGTACAATAATACAGCTTTATATTAATTACAAACTAACAAGCTTATTAAATAGAAGTTTTATTTAACCCAATTTATTATATACCGATAGAAAACATGATTAATTTGATTCTGTTGCACGAACAAGCCATCACACCGATTTAGACATGTCTCACCTGAACAGTACCCTGGTGCAATTGTTCCATAAGTCGGTCGACGGCGTGATGTACCGCGCCAGTACAAGACTCAATCTGATATGCCAATTCATCGTTCCTGCCGAAGAGTGGATTCGAACATTGGAGCACTGTTTCCACTGAATGACCCACCTACGGTGATAAAACATATAACAGCTAACCATTATGAGGATCAAAACATCCAACAAAATTAGAGTGGAAATGATTTCAAAATGAAATTATTGTTAAATTTATTGTATAAATAAGAATTGTAATTATATGATAAAAAAACAATTCATGCAAATACAGTAGACAGAACTAATGATTAACTAGAAAGTTTAACTCTATCAGGTAAAGACGAAAATATTTAAATATTTGTCCAGAAATGAGTCGTACCTGTTTGGCTGCAATCTTTAGCCTTTGCTGACACGAAGGTTGGTGAAGAGAGCATACTACAACCTTGGCACATGTGACGAGACGACTTGTAGCTATACCAGAGAGTTTAGCTGCTGAGATGACCTGCGAGGACCACAGGCTAGCGTCGTCGTATTGAGAGAGAGCGGTAGCCACCCGTTTGGCGCAAACAACCAGGGTAGCTGTAGCGTTGGCAACATCCTGGAGGAGGAAAAAGAACAGAGAAAGATATTAAATGAAAAAAGGGGAGAGAAGTGTCAGATAATAGAAAAAGAGAGAGTAGAGAAGTGTCAGATAATAGAAAAAGAGAGAGTAGAGAAGTGTCAGATAATAGAGTAGAGCGAGTAGAGAAGTGTCAGATAATAGAGTAGAGAGAGTAGAGAAGTGTCAGATAATAGAGTAGAGAAGTGTCAGATAATAGAGTAGAGAGAGTAGAGAAGTGTCAGATAATAGAGTAGAGAGAGTAGAGAAGT
>JAUZNC010060551.1:0-24270 GCA_034780395.1 Vannuccia rotundouncinata | reverse complement strand
GTGTCAGATAATAGAGTAGAGAGAGTAGAGAAGTGTCAGATAATAGAGTAGAGAAGTGTCAGATAATAGAGTAGAGAAGTGTCAGATAATAGAGTAGAGAAGTGTCAGATAATAGAGTAGAGATTAGAGAAGTGTCAGATAATAGAGTAGAGAGAGTAGAGAAATGTCAGATAATACAGAGTTGCAATTAAAGTTTTGCTACTTACGTTTATTGATTTTTGTTTTATGTATTAACTTATGTTTTTTTTCTTATAGTTATTCATACCTATTCGTCGGTACTGAGTGTACTACTTTGTATATAAACAAGCTAACTTTTGCATTCACTGATCCTAAAATATTATCTTCTCCTAATCTTTCGTAAATTTGTTGTCGGACATCAATTCTATCAGCGACCCAACAAACTAAACACACTGTCAAACTTTGAATCGGCAGATGCGTATTATTTGATGGTGGACTTCAACGACAAAACAACTGTTGTGGAACCCAATTAACCTTCTTGTTTTATCAACAACTATTTAATGATACCGTAGTTAAAAGACTCAATAATTGTTATAGAGAAAAGAAAGAAAGTAGTTGAACCTGATAAAGAAAACTGGTGTTACTGTTAAATTGATGAATTTGAATGAAAAGATGATTAATATTTTTGTGTCGAGTATTAAAATGGCTATTTCAAAATGTATAAATTCCATCTATAGACACAATTATTGTATCAAACCAGAAATAAATTTTAAACCAAATGAATATAGACACCGAACAAAATCCATAACAATAATCGATGACACAGTAAATGCAATACAAAATAATTGGCAAAAGCAAATTGCTACCTACATTTCTGAGTAGGTATGAGAATAAAAAAAGTGAAAACTTAAGAAGAAGGAAAGTGACACTTTCAAATCTGTAATCAAGGAGACATAGAATATGAATGATTAATAAATTATTGAATGGTTCAAGAAAATATCGAACCAAAATAGGAAATTTTCATAAATCCATCGAAATCTTTTTTTTATTAAATCAAGACTATAATATTATACCTTTCAATTATTGCAAAAAAGAAAAACAGTTAAAAAAGTTTTTAAAGAACAGGTAATATCCATCAAAGTTATGTTCCACTAGGTTGATCTCTTACATATTATGACCTAACCCCACTTCCTGTTTCCAAATTTTGAATAGCACATAATATACTTTGCAGATCTGGGCGTAAATATCAACTAACTAGCTAACATGTTTATACAATAATATTACTCACTGAAATAGATTAATTCATTAATTAGTCCATGAATATGGCCGGTGCACTTATTCCCCTTCTTAGACGCGTGTCATGGTTTTATAGATAAAGTTATTATCCACTCTGACTCACTTACAGTATGCGATGTGGTTAGTGATCGTTTTCTGAGATAATAATATACCCTTCAAGATATTATTTATGCACCCGAATACAGAAGACAGCTTATACAAACAGTAAAGAGCAGGCACTGTAGCAAGCTGCACTGTACACCAACAACCTGTACACAAAATTACATTGACCACTAGGCAGCATTTTATTTACACTGAATCAAAACTTCTGTACAGGTAGAGTTTGGGGCTTGTCTACCACTTTCACCGAAGTGTGATGACTGTATATTTTACTGGAAAAACTCTCATGGTATAATGTGAATTACAGGTATGTAATACAACTGTAATTTATCATGTCTAGTTAAGTATATAAAACAGTCCCTAAAACTGAATACAGAAACAATATTACCAAAAATTGACATCTGTTTTTCAATGATGGAAGACGGAAATGAGGCTTGAGAACAACTCATCTAATTAGGTAACTATTGTCCTTGGTATTTGGGGCCCGCATTATACTGACATTAACAGGAAGAATGGAGGGTGTTAACACCAGTGTCTATGATGACCATTTGACCAGAGCAGAGGTGAAAAATAGTTCTACTCAGCTAGCTAAGGTGGGTACAGATAGAAAAGCGGATGAGTCAGTGAGTAAACCACATAGACTGACAGACATACACGCACACACATATCAGATGAGTCTGAATAATGAGTATAGGTGAAGAGGACATCTACATTAGTGTTAATATTATTGTGCTTTTAGACTACACTAGTAACAGGAGGAAATAGAGGACATCGTTGACTTGTTTCACGACAAATGGAGATTACTTAACAGCTTACACAATGAACGGTTAGGTACTGTACAATGCAATGTGCAGTTTAAATGATAAGCTACCTATAATACAGTAAATATTATTATAATCAATTTAGAGGAGATAAATTCCTCCGGATCAATAATACAAGGGTACGAAACAATAGTTATACTGGGAAGATTGGATCTCAATAATTAATTAATTAACAATAGCTACAGTATTTTTTATTACCGAAAGTTAAAATAATGCAATCTAAAGAAAGAGAGGTACACAGATAGTAAATAACCAATGGCGGCGATTTGCTAAAGGGATGAGACAACTACTTCTTTAATCTTAGATAACATAGTTGTAGAAAGGGCTACCTTGGCTCGGGCTAGGAGAGCTTCCTGTTCTCTCTTCTCCAAGTTGAGTGATTTCTGAGAGTCGCCGTCGATAGAGGCGAACACGTGCTGTAAATGCTTGCTGGATTCTCCAACACGGCTGGCGGCTTCAAGGAGGTTTTTGCGTGAGGCTTGGTCACCACTCTAAACGTCATAAATTGGGTTTATTTATTGTATAATTATTATGTATACAAGATCTATCACGATCTGTAAATGCAGATATACCGCCTACGATACAGATGACATTTATAACACTGTCAGTCATACACAATTGTTTATATAAGATGGTTAAGTGGTAAATTATAGATTATAGTAAATTAAAGTAAAATAAATCTAAATTATAGTAACAATGATAAACAATGCGATTATAATTTACTTTATTGTAATTGAAGGCATAAATGTCAGGTCATAAATGTCAGGTCAGGCATAAATCCTTAAAAGTCAATATCTAGAAATTAGACAAAATCCATTTTTTGCCCTAAAACCATAGTTAATCCGTGACCCCACCAATACTTCTTTAAGTTATTCTTTGTAACGATATCAAATCTGAAAATGATGTCTCACAAAACATTTATCGACTAAAGTAACATTCTTGCAGATTATAATGGCATCTTTCTCAACTTGATCATCTGGTGTGTCCGTCTGTACAGACAAATTAGACAAGCTAGGAAGAAGTATTCAGACTAAATGGACACCCAACCCACATTATATAAACTATGGTTATCCAACAAGTATCAGACTTTCGCTTTAAATGTATACAATGTAATGGATTCCCACGAATGGATTCTAGGTCGATGGCCGTCAACGGTGATAAACTATCTGCTTATAGGCAAACACTTTGGTCTATGTAATCATGAAGAAGGGTTGACGTAGACTTAGAACAGACGGATCATTAGAGGCTTTCACACAAGTTGTATTTATCAAATATTTTCTTTGAGTTGTAAGTTGACAGCCTAGGGATAATAATTCTTCCATGATTCTAATAGACTCTGCAGGCAAACATATTCAGCATTTGTTTGGTACAGAAGCAAGAGTTCACATAAGGATTAAATCTTTTCTGTTTTTTATTCTTCATAACATTTAACACGACGTATAAATGAAGAAAATTGAACCACATTAAACAGATCCAATCCAAACAACAAACCTGTGAAAATTGAGCGGCTTTAATAAGATCCTGGAATGCCTGAGCCAACTTCCTGGCAGCATCGACCAAGTTCTGTGACTGACCACTTCCCCCAACAGACTGGTCACCTTCATTGTTGTTAAGAGAAAGCTGAGCAGTGAAGCGGACACGCTCCATAAGGTGATGTGTGTGCAGCCCAATGGAGGACACCGCCGTGTTCAACGTAGAATAATCAATCGAGCCTGCGTTTTTTAGATATCAATTGATAGACTATGTTGATGTCATATAGCAAAATATAATATGTAGTAATTAATAACAATATTAAGAAAAATGTATGAATTAATAGAGGTTGAATATTACATAATAAACTTATTTATCGTTAATATCTTTATAAGAAAGAGAATTATTCTCGAAAGTTCTATAATTAATTTACCTAAATTACACAAAATAATAAACGTAAGTTGAGTTGACCGCAATCCCAATTAAAAGGATGAATGCATCATAACAAAGCGGTTTCTAAATACATGACCAACATTAACATCATCTTCGACTAAACATCACAATCATAACCTATCATGTAGAGGTCATCTTATTTTAACCGACGCATGACAACCCAATATCTATAATAATCTCCTCTTTAAAATCGAGATTCTTTCGCGTTCAATAATACATCATTAATATTGATCCATACTTGCCTGGGTTTGTAGAAGTCGCATATATAGAGGATTTGCGAATATATAGAGTATCCCAGTTGTTAAAATATTTTCACCCCAAAAGTTAAGAGTACACCATTGTTGGTCGTTTTATTCCTAACACTGTAACATATAATCAATAATAAAAAGTAATGTTCTACTTGATCTGGGTGCTTGTATCAGTCAATCATTCAATTTAGTTCGATGATAAAACTCGAGCTATATTATCAGCCTGGTTTTAGAGACTTCATTTACATTCTTGAAAATTGGATAGAAAAAAAAGTATATAAGAAGAATTCCAAAGAGAACTCCAGTTTTGACGGAGTATGGAATCCATCATTATAGTTTCACTCTTTGATTGAACGCTAGGATCAAACAAGAAATGTGGCGCCAAAATTAGTTTGCTTTTTAGTTTTTATTCAACTGGAAGAAGAAATCAAGTTTATTGCTGCGATTTGACATCGTAAGAAAAAGTATGACATTTTATGGTCTTTCAAAAATCAAAGCCAATACACAACTATAATTATTATACTCCGTATAAACTTCTAATCAAAAACACAGCAGCTACGAATTCATAAATAACTTTTCATTCAAATAAAACAAATATAATTAATAGAAAAAGATGTGACAGCTTTAATTTAGATTAATTGGCGATAAAGCTCTAGACTCCATAAGGATTATTGCATGAAATGTGTGATTTATATTAATATAAATACAGCAATATTTGCATTCATTCTGGCTGAATTCCCTCAATGTACAATGGATGAGTACAGCTGACTTACCGGTACTTTCGGAATCAGAGTTGTCCGATGTAACCATTGCAACCAGGTCCCCAGTAGCAGTGCATGTAGCGCCTATGTGGCTGGAGATGTCCGACCGAGCCATGGCCAAGGATTGTTGGCGCCATCGCTGAGCGGCCTAAGAAAGGAGACACGAAAGTATGTCATTAAAATACGACCAGCGGAGAAACCAGAAAATAGTGTGATCTGTGTGTGCAACTCCAAAAATTAAAATACAACTTACTAATCCGCAAAACGTACATGAAAATTGTTAGTAAATAATTGTTAAAGAATATGAAAATTAAAATTGAGTACTGTGTGCACGTATTATAAAAATATTCGAATAGTGAGAGAATCCCAATATAAACGAGAATAATATGCGAGTTACCTATTATCGTTTAAAAAACAGTATAACTGGTATATGTCAACATTTTAACACATTTAATTCTTGTCCAATAACTATTCAATAAAAGCACAGTTATGATTGGATTTTATATAGCTGGATAGCGAATTAACTTTTCTGCACGAGTATATTAACTCTTTGAATTTATCTAAAATCTAGACTGAATTTTGGAATATTTTTGGAAAACCACACATATAATTATTATGTGCAAAATAATTGCCGAATGTTAAGCAATAAAAAGTATTTAATCTACTTTGGATCTGTACATAGTCAATACAATCTAAATAATGACTATTTTTTATAGATACTCAAACTAAATAATTATTAATAAATAAATAACTAAACTAAATAAAATAAAATATGCATCCAGAAGTTTGAGTAGCTACATCCTTAACATGAAAACTTTAAATAATAGTAAATAAAGTATTTATTACACAAACATATTTGAATTCAAACCAAATGAGAAGAAGTGGTCAGACGTCGAGTTAACAAGAGTGTTCAAAAAATATTAAATTAACTACCTAGGTCAATGATTACATCCCCATTAGCGTCATATTTGAACGATTAATAATTAACAAATAAGTATTGTGTATAATTCAATAAAAAAAGTCTAAGAATAATTCAGCTATATGATATAATATAATAAATTATTGAACATTTAACTCTGTTCTAATGTACATGCACACAGCTTTCCTGGTGTTATTTTCATTCCCGTTGCTACTTATTCATATAAATTGTAAACTGGTTTCAGGATGATGATAGCATCTAAAAATTGGTATTTATTCCTAGTTGACATCTCCAAATTCTAGGAATTATATATATCACTTGTTAACATTTTATAAAAATCAAACGAAGACTTTGCATATAAATTAAACTAAATTTTAGAACGATACATTCCCGAATAATTAAATTTTAGTAAACAAAACAAACAAAGATAAATATTCAATAAATCGAACTTTTAGATCGATTATATAGTGTCATTTGAACTATTTCTATCACAACCGTTTGTAATTTATTAATGTGTCACACAATTCAAAACAAATTATCAATTGAAAATATCCAAATCCACCTACTGCATCATGGCCAACATAAGTAGCCTGTAAGGGTAGGTCAAGAGAATCCATCGCTTGTTGAATCAGCTGAATGTTGTCCTCAACTCTCGAAGAAAGACCTCTGGATGGCTGAGCAAGATCATGCACTTGAAAATTGTACTGGGCCGGGCTGTGCTGTAAGGTGGAATACATGACGTCATATAGATAACGCGCAAAGTTCCAGGAAGTCTAAACCTATTTTAACTGACCGATTGGCCCATCCCTCCCTCTCCCATCCAAGATCGTTGACGCATGGACACTTGGGGTGCCTGGGGCTCTGGGAGGCCAACAACTCCCTCAGTATAGTTGTTCAAACCACCGGCTGTTCGCATCACTCCGGGTAGAGCCACATTCCCCTGCTCCACACGTTGAGCCCCCGACAGACGTTGGTGTGCAATGACGTTGGCTCTGAAGAGATGGAAGAACTTAGATGAGGAACCGCGAGAACAACTATTCCTAATGTCAACAAACCTTGCAGGTTCCACATTGTCCTCGATCATGGTGCTTTCTTCATCATCCCCTAACTCTTTCATATCTCCACTCTTTTGCTTTTTAACAATGATGTCAATGTATCCAGAAATCAACTGGGCTATCTGTTCTCCCTCTGTTGTCTGCATAACATAGTTGCTCTCTGAATAGTCTCCAAAATCCTGCGAAACACAAGTGGTAAGATAGGGCACGAATATCTTGAGGATATAGTGTACAAAATTGTTTGTAAGTTTTAATTATGGAACCAAAAAAGTAGTCTAAATTATATGAAAGGGTTTTAATGAATTTCTAAATTATCCGCTGAATACGGTTATGCGTAGTAGTGTGTATAAATCAAAGTTAAATGGAGTTATGTAATACGTCCAGAATTATCGGTGAACAAGAATTTTCCTTGATTTGGACCGATTTGAACTGTTACAAAACTTGATGTTTTTCATTCATCAAGAAATTGTTAGAAATTTTCTATTTTCACATTCCGTCTATTTTTTAAACAACCATCTTGAATAATTTTTCTCTATAGTAATCAGCCCACTAGTAGATATCCACTTACCAGAGTAAAAAGGTTAGCAGTCGCCGCCCAACGACGAACAGTTGTCAACGGCCAGGTTTTGAGGACCTCTTTAGTCCTCTCATCCACCCGCATCACACTCTCCTTGCTGATGCCGAAGAGACGAGGGGCTAGCCTGTTCTTCCCCTTGATCTTCTCCTGGGCACATAAAGTTCAATAATAGAAAGCAAGTTATAACTTATTATTTTATAAACAAAAGGGTTTCAAGTTGAATACTTTTTTTTAATTAATCGCTTGCTATAATACATCAAAGTGGTTAAAACAGACCTTGACCAGAAAGAAAGTGATTCCGTAAGTGTTAAGGGACCGACAGAGCTGGGTGTAACGAACTTTTGCGTCCATTTCTTGGAGGCCGGTAAAGCGAATGTGTAGCTGAAGTGGGAGAAACATTTAAAATATAAACAAAATTAAATAGAAGGTTAATGATAGTTTAAATACAATATAACCAAGAACTTAAACGTCTATTTAAATTAGATTATTAATGGTTTTACCTGAGTAACTTTTTTATCAATTCCCTTGACTTTGACGTATTCCTTTGGAAGATATTCCGCCAAACTGGATATGAAAATGATTTGCAATAATCATAGTATAGAAAAGATAGTAAACAACAGTAGCATAGTATAACCTACTCGAGATTCACCGATTTCATTTTCTCGGAGACATAATTATTGAACTCAATTTGGCATTGTATTCCAGCCAATTGAATGGCTTCGTCCTGTGTGATGGGGTGTGTTCCGTTAAGAATAGCACTCTTCAACTGAAAATATTTGAAAGTTCGAAGTACACAAACAGAAATGATATATTAAAAAATATGTTAACAAATGTAGTCAAAAGCTCAAATTCAATTAAGTAAGTCACAAAAGGTTTTTAGTCTGAGGCATGAAAACACTCTTAAACTTGTTAAGAACTAGAGTGTTGTAAGTGACACCTGACCCGTATTTGAGATAGCGAGTAGGCAATACCTGAACGTAGAGCAGATTGAGTTGCACGGGATCTCGGGCATCAACATTTTGGTCAGAAAAGAAATATTTCCGCCTCAAGATGAGCTCTTCTGCATCGTCAATGCTCTGTTGGCGGAGAGTTTTGGAGTGGGAGAGCCAGTTCACTGAATATGAGAAAGGAGGGTAAAGAAAACAGAATTGTGGAAGGGGACGAAAGGAATGGGTTAACTTACGATCATCATCAGTGTGAAGTTTTTGTTTCATTCGCTCCAGCTTGTCATAGTCTTTTGCGATGCTTTTGGACTTGCGAAGAGTGAGTGTCTTCATGCGTTCTTGTTCCCCTAGTTGCCTCACAAGGGAGTATTCGTCATAATTGGTGATTCCTAAATGCGAAAGAAACATTATCGTCATGTTTTTTACATCATTGGGTCAACTATGTCTAAATTGGATAACTTTTGATAGAGAGACTAAACTAAATGTTGTGATTCGGAAATAACTTTTTAAATTAACATATTATAAAAAAACTAATTCTTGTGAAAGGGCAAACCAATAGACACTTAATGATCAAAAGGACTGCCCTTAGTATTAATGTGATCTTATTAATAATTTCAAAGGAAAGTTTTACCCATTTTGGTGCATATTGGCAGCAAGAGTTCCGAGACTGGTTTGCTATCATCAACCTCCAGCGTCTTCTTCGTATCGTCTAAAGTTCGAACAATCAATCGACGAAGTTTGCACCGATACTCAACCTCCATCTAGAAAAGGTTTCGATTAAAATGTAAATCGATATTCAATATATAATATTATTGAAATATTTAAACTATAAGCATTCTTCAAAAAATAAAATTTCTCTCAATGAAATTTGAAAATGCACGAATGACAATATTTTGAATTATGGTAGACGTAATCACATACCTGATCTTTAACCATGTAATGTGAGATGGGTTTTGCAGATTCTAGCCAATATGCTAGTTTGGCGTCCGTGTTGCCAACAAATATACCGAAATCATTAGCTAGAAAGGAAAATTGTAAATGATTATCTCTAACTTAAAGCTTAAATCATATTTCATATAGAGGAACATTAAATCACAGAAAAGTAAAAGCAGATCTTTGCATCAAAACTCATTTCTTAAAATAAACAGAAAGAATATTAACTTTTTACATAAAAATTAAATCAATAACATGGATAAGGTTTCAATTTTAAACATGAATATTGTTTATAATATTTAATTTAGATTACTAACAAAAGTATAAAAATAATACTCTGTTATAATACCAAATAAAAAAACTTTTCCAAAAGTGTACAACATTTTAATTATTAACAAATTAGATAAAGTTCTAGTTATTTACCATGTTAGTACCTCGAAATAATTTAACTACTTTATCGAGTTAGGCCTACTATATTCTAATGACAGGTGATGCTATTAAGAACTATCATATTTTGTGAACATATATATGAGTTATTACTTATTATCGACTTATTTGGTCTAGTTTTGGAGAGATCACAGTATATTGATTACACCTATAGATTTCCTAAAAGACCTAGGAATATGAACTTAATTCTAACTTTAATGAAAACACTGTTATTAATCGTTGAAACCTACGATTTTCCACATTAGCAACATCTGGAAGTCGGGAGCGAATATCGCGACAGAGGTCATAGACGATTGTCTCTGGCTCAACTTTAAGACCCATTCGTGCACCAGTTGGAGCAATGGTAACTGTCAAACTGATTTCCGAAGACATTATACTGCCTTTCTCTTCTTGGATAAAATGAAGATCACTATATAAATAGATAAATGTACAAATATATAAAAATTTATAAATAAAATAAGCAATAAAATTACATGAAACTATGTATTAATATTTATTAAATTTTTTATGTAGAAAAAAATAATAATAAATGTAATTTTTGTAAACATTATGAAACAGTGTATTCTTAAACCATTAAATATAATTGCATTATAAATTCATCACTCCATTAATAATTAATAGAATATATATTTAGTTGATATAATAATTAGTACATAAACAAATTATATTTCAAAATACTAAATATGTCTAATTTATTTGTTTTTATTAAGGATTTGAGAATAAAAATCATTTATAATTATCATTGTTAAGAAAAGAAATTCTAACTTTTCTAATTATTTTAAAATTTAATTTATATTGAAAAATAGATATTATTACATAAAATCTTATAGGATTTTTCTGGGAAACCAAAATAAAAGTCAGAATTTTTATAGAAAGATACAGTTATATAAAATGACTTAAAATGTTATTTATATTTAATTTAGGAAACAAAAAATATAGAATATAATATTATTCAGCAAAGTCCAACCTGGCCCATGGCAGTGAATAAAATTCAGCCAGGCCTAATTGTCATCTATCTATATATATATATATATAATTTGGCTTGAATAACTTACTTGAATTTTTGGTATAGGTTGGACCAGTTCAGAATAATGATTTTTCAGATTCCTTACTTGTCAGAATGGGCAAATACCTTATTAATCGGACCAGTTTGAAATTACAATTGTTCAGATTTCAACTGGTTCAACTAGTTAGGAATTTTTAAATATTGTAATTACAGACTGGTCTGACCAGTTAGTAATCTGAAAAATCATAATTTTTAACTGTTTTGATTATTAGGCTAGTCTAAATTTATTCCTCAATTTAATCAGCTGAAAATACCGTTTTACCAGCTAGTAAAATCCAACCAATTTAGAATCAGAAAAAATCATAATTCTGAACTGGTCTAAATGTCAATTTTATCCTCTGATGTCCTTTAACTATTTGTGCCAAATTCTTATTGGCTGATGAATTCTCTATTTAGTTGAGTTGTTAGATCAACTATCGTTATTTTTCAATGAATGCATTTTGTTCCAAAAATAATCAAATATTTCAAAACACCTATTGAGTTATTTGCATAATTTTTGTATAATCTAATATACAAAAATCTAGGTACTATTATAAAAAATATTCACCCAATCAATTTATGATAAATGTTTAAAAATTTGTAAATGGAAGGAAAGTCATAAGAAAGTGTTCATGATTTCTACACATATTTTATCAAGCAAAATATATTTCTATCAAAATAACATAATTTCTAAAAGATTTTAGTTTATCCTTTTAAATTAATATTATCAATAAATATAAGTTAGATTATATAAATTATAAATTATTGTAATAATAATATACTATATACAAAAGTCTTGATGGTTGAAGTCAATAAATTGTACAACTAAAATGAAATTAGAGGCACTCTAAATGAAAATCTGTTAATTATAGCATGGGTTTGATAACTTTCTCTTTATATATACAAATTGTGTTATTATATATAAATGACATAAATTTATTTATATATTTACAATAAAAATTGATTTTCAAAATGCAAAAAAATATTCTGAGACATAATGATATTGATCATTATTTCCAAAAACCTGTAAAAAAACTTACCATCAATAAAATATGACAAGAGATATACCAGAACTAACATATAATGAAGAAGCAAACTTGAGTAACATATTATTGTAATATGCTTTTGGAATGAAATCATACTTTAAAATAATATCTGTAATACCAAGAAACTAACAAATCTGTAGTAGGTATTATGTACATGAATACATACTCAGTAAATGCTGAAGGATAAACTCATGAAATAATAGCATCAATTAAAATACATCTTTTTAAATAATTGTGCAATCTAACTACCTAGTTAGTAAAAGTGAAATAAAGTATAAAATCCTTATAAAATAGCTTTCATTTTATCTGTCACAGTTAAGATGCTATTAGCCAATCCAAATTGAGTTTTTGTAATTCTATTTATTTTTTCTTATTTAACATTTTATCTCACCTAGCTTGTTTTTTTAGCTAGAATCTATTTTAAGAACAAATGTAATTGTCATGGCAAGACAGACTTGCCACCCAGATCTAAATGGTTAAAGAAGATCAAAAACAAGGTGTAATTTATGTATATCTTTTTTGTGTGAGAAAATTATATACTAATATATTCCTTTTCTATTAATTTTTAAAATAATGGATAATAATAAATATAGCTGTTGTTTTATTTATATAATTTTTGATCAATTTTATTTCTTCTACTTATGGTGCATAAAATTGATACTGTGTTTCATGTCACTGTACAGGTCATTTTAGTCTAATTCTTTAAAAATATAAATGTATTTTTAATTATGAATGACATTTATATATTTATATTTAAATATTTATGTTTATGTTTATAGGCACTAAATTTTAAAAACAACCTATAAACATTACTATTTAGTAAAAAAAATATTCTATTTGACACAAGTATAATTTTAAACTTTTTAACATAATAAAATGTATGCAAATTCATGAACATAATTTATGTGGATGAAAATATTTAAATGAAATTTAGTTAAGATATTTATATACATAAAATAATTTTTAAAAGTTAAAGTTATTGTAAAGTATTGATTAGTTAAAATCCCCTACTGGTATGACCAATAAGGAATCTGAAAAAATTGTTTAAAACTGATCAGATTTAACTGGCATGACAAGTTATGAATCTGAAAAATTGCAATTCCTAACCAGTTTACAATTGGTTACCCAGATTGAATATTAATTTTTTTAACTGGTTTGACAAATTATAAACTGGTCAGCAATATATGTAATATATTTAACTAATACTAAATATATCTTTTAATAAATAAATTTGGCTCAGCTTAAATAATTAGGTAGAGTATATTTACCAGACAAATTTAAAATTAATAATTATATCAAGATATTTTTCAAATGTCTAATATGTAATGATTAACTTTCACTGGTTATTTAACCAAAATGAAGATAATTAAATATTCTGTTAAAATATTCATTATAAGTGATCTGCCACTATATTATTAGGCTTCAGGCATCATTACAAACATCAGGGTGGTCACTGTTTTGATCCACAAATTTAGAGTAGATTATTTTTTTGATAAAAATTTAAAGATGTAAAATTTTATAAATACTGTAGTCAAGACAAACAATTTTTCAAAAATTTAACAAATTTTAATTTGAATATGCTGGTGATAAGACACATTAATATATCAGAACTAATATAATGTACAATCATAGGTATATTATAAGACATAATTTTATTAATTAATTGAGATAATGTTAACACAGCATATAAATGTTTATGTTGCACAGATGTTTCTAAAACAGTCCTTCTTGGATAAGCTTATGTTGTTTTGTTGCTACCTCCAGTACTGCAGTTGCCCTCATCTCCATTTCTTTCACCTCTCTCAGAGCTTGGGACTTGTGCTTTTTAAGATTTCCTCATGACTGACCATTGATAGCTTGGCAGACTGTTTCTCCTGAATATTAGCAACATATCATTTGTGTGCACCTTTAGTTTAATTTAAAATAATTTCAGGAAAATCTATTAAATCCCTGAGATACCTAATGAGAAAGCAGAGTCAAGTGTCATTCACAAGGAGTGCAAAATTTGTTCAGGTTATTTTTTGTAAATAGATAGTCATATAACTAAATGATTTTGTGCAGACTAAATAGATAATTTTTTTGTAAATAGATAGTCATATAACTAAATGATTTTGCACACATACTCTTTTAGAGTTTGAAAGCAGCCCCTATTTTTAGTGCTCTTTAAAAAAAATGATTAGGGCCTCACTCCATTGAAATATGCATAAATTATTTTAAAAAGGGGCCTATCTTTTTTAAAATATTTGTGTATTGTGCTAATTACATTTTTGTTTAAAATTATGAATCCAGTCCTGTGCAGTTGGTGGCAATAAGTTGGTGTTTTAATAGACTTTTAATAGTATTATTTTATTCCCTATTCATGGCTATTATTTTTGTGTATGCAGAGCCTTATTTTATTTGGAATCAGATAGACATTGCCTAAAATCTTTTGCATGTAATTGCCATAGCAAAAAGACAATCACTTATTCAAATTGGTACACCCCCCTTTAAATGACCTGTTTTGTAAGTAATATTATATAATTATATCAATTTTATTCTGTACATATATGAATATTAGTGAAATAAACCGTAATGAGGTAGAGAACCTCACTGAGGTTGTGATAGGATTTATTTTAAATAAAATAATTCGATCTAGTACATGATCGAGTTCTACAATATTTTTTTTAAATGTCAGGTTAAAATTACTAAAATATAAAAATGTAGAACACAGTTAACAAACGATATTATGCTGACGGGGTTTCGTATAGTACCTAAAATAATTTCATACACATTGTTTTATACGGAATGTTGTCTTTTAGAAATGCCCGCTTAAATAAAAGGAGTAGATTAAATGAATAATTTCTAAATACTTCAAAAAGAAAAACAAACAAAAAATATTCTAATTTGCAAACTGATACTAAGAAATACAACATTTAAAATAACTTACATAAATTAATTATATAAATAAATGTAATTATAACGAATAAAAAAAAATATCAAAAAAGGCTGTATGTGCATTAAATAAAAATAGCTATCGTTTGTTAAACTTTAGTAAATTGTTTCTATGTCAGACTTCTACTGCGGTTTCACGAAAAAACGCACGGAAAAAGGCACAGTGTGGACGCGGCCTTATGTATACAACGTTGAAGTTTGAAAATTTTGAGAAGTTAATTACGATAGAAATGTTATCAATCCATACATATTTATTCACAATAGATAAATGCAGACTTTAACACAGGCACGCAATATAGTTAGTTATACGTAGTAAACCATGATCATATACGTTATTAAATGTGTGTGTGACTGTACTAGCTAAATATCGCATGTCAAACTAATATTTCTAGAATTATGATAGGTGTCTGTTCTACTCTCTTTTTTATCTATATATATTTACCTCTTCCTAGGAATTAACATGGTGAAAAATGTCTGATTAGAAAACTTACATAAGTATAGGCCCTCAAATTACGAGAGGTTCAAATAGCATTGCATTAAATATAGGTTAAAAAATTATTTTATTCGACTAAATATTAATAAAAATATATTAAAATAAATAGCTAAATTGATGAATTCAAAAAAAAAATAAAAGCATCAAACACATATATTTGCATTAAACAGGGAAACAAATGTATCTTGTAGAAGAAATGAAAACATTTTACACAATATGACAAAAACATCTTTGTTATTTCACTATCAGTGCATTTTTTGACAACAGGGTACAAATGGTTTATCAATTCACAAATAGAATAATAAGAAATTTGGACTTCAAAGGTATACAAATAGACTTTGCACTAATAATAGAGTAATTATCAAACCATATTATAATTTCACTTTTCCGTTAGGCTTATATAACCAATATAACAACCAAGATAACTTGATTTACCCAATAACTTGAAGGGTAAGGATATTGATACAGGTCTTTATAAAATATTAGTTATAATTATTACCTAAAAAATATTCATCATACAATTGCATACAATAATTATTATAAAAATCTATTCAGCAGCATATATTTTCAAAATAATTAAAACACAGTTTATAATATACAATGGGTTATTGGTCGATTGACAGGCCAACTAATAATCTGTTCCTTATAGAAAAATTCTTAATTATACATGGTCATTATATGTAATTACTAGAAAAAGTAGTTACTATAAAATACAACAGTATAAAGATCATACTTATTAATAATGCTTTCATTATATAAAAGCTGAAAATTACACAAGATTATTATTAATTATAGAAAAATAGGTATAAAATACATGTAATATGTACATAAATATTTGTATGTACGCATATTTGGCGAAAAATTATCTGAAGGTATTTTAAAGCTTATAAAAGCATTAATAAATGTATTAAAAGCATAATGTAATTAAAAGCATTAATTACATTAATGTAATCGATCTTAGACATCCCAAAATTATTCGTTTTTTTCACACTGAGAGATCAAATTTTAAATTGAAATAAAAAAAACAAGAGTGCCGATTTTGATTATAATCTTTTTAAGAGCTGTTTTCTTAATGTCCACTTCAACATCCTCAGAATCAATCCATTCAAATTCTTCTTGCTCATCATCTTGTGCAATGACACAAATTTATAATTCCGGTGTATTCTTGCAGCAATTCGAGAAGCATCATTATATTAAGATGCAGGATATATCAGCAATAGCCGTTATACTTTGCGCGATACAATGTTTTAAGTGGCATTTAAGAGAACGGACAGTAGCGTGATATGCCTTGCATTTACTGCACATACGAGACAAAAGCTTTGTTTGAACACTAGGGCAACAATTAAGATCCTTGGGGATTTTGGTTAACTTTAGAACTACATTCGTAGGCTATAGATCCATTAACAGAGGTGCCTGCTTATTTGCAGCTGCAATGCTCAAAGATACCTTCTCCTTATAATCTTATGAAAGAAAAACGGTTTCGAATAATTTGTAAATCCGCATAAACTCTATATTCGACTATTTTAAACGAAACAATAATGTGCTTTAAAAATAGAGTAAAGATAATACAACAGAGTTTATCTTTCTCTATGCGGCTTTTACGGGATCGTTTTGTACGTCACAATTTATTGAACCCCCTCAACTTCTCCATCACGCTTTGTCATGGATTTATCAACCCCCTCTCCCCCTAATCAGCGTACGACGTGATTTTTGAACAGCCCCTGCATCTTTTATTTATAAATAATATAAAAGAGGTTATACTCCTTGGAAAATTAACTATTGTCTCCATTTAAATTTATAACTGCATCGTTCAAGATATTGAATTTATTTATTATAAATAATATATATAAATAGCACCACTGTATTTATAATTCAAATAAAAATTTAATAATAAGATTAAATGTTTGAGTCACACTTTTTATAAATTATTTTTAACTTTTAAATTTTTTGATATTCCGACTACTAGCTGATCTTTGACATTGGATAATAGTTTAGAACTTCTTATTTTATTTTTTGAGGTTATATATTAAATTTGTTAAAGTATGAAAATTAAACACAGTAAACTTTTATTTATTATTAGGTTAATATGAAATAAAGTAAAATCTCTATAACATTAACGTATTTAAGGGACTGACATGAAAAGTATGTTATAGTGAAAGTTCATTATAGTGAGTTTAGTATGTTTTCACAGTGGTGTGTTGGAAGGTCGTTTCAAGTTGCCAACAACACTGCTGAATCTCTTTTACAAAATGATTGGAATTAGTAGCAAATAGAATGTGAAAACCTATATTATTATCCATTATATTTGACAAAAAGTTGGATCTGATAAACCCGAAAATCTGATATAGGGGGAGTAGATTAACATTATAGAATAAGCATTTTCATTTCGTGCCATGCAAATTATCCATTATTGCCAAAAATCTGATATATGCAGATTTGACATCTAGGTATATTGTATTAAAATAATATACCTTACAGTTAGTATTTTTTAAAAGTTGTACTTCTTTGACTACAAAGTTATCTCACTACAAGGGACCCTTTAGTTATGAAGCCTCTCTCTAGTAAATAATTTATCTACACAGGTTTTTTTATTTATGAAGCCTCTCTCTATGAAATAATCTTCTTATGAGAGTCCCTTTATAAAGCCTCTCTCTATGAAGTTATCTCACTATAAGGATCCCTTTAATTATGAAGCCTCTCTCTATGAAGTTATCTCACTATCTAGCCTCTCTATGAAGTTATTTTACTATGAGGGCTTCTTTAGTTATAAATCCTTTCTCTCCAAAGTTATCTCAATACTAGGAAACCTTCAGACAATCAGGACTTACTCTTCAATCTCTCTTAAATATATAAAAATTGGGCCTCTTGCATAAAACTTTAATAGTGAAGATTGAATAGTTTTTGGCTTGCACAAAGACTCTTCATTATTCACTCTTCAGTTAACACACTGAATAAATAAATGTTTTTCTAATTATTGATCCAATTATGTGATATAGGTTTTCCCAATCAAATATGTTCATTCCCATTTTAGGATATAGTTAGATAGTCATTTGAATTTACCATGATGATATTTCTTCCAGAAAACCTATATAAGGTTGCACATAGGTTTTATTTTGTTTATGAGCAAGTCATTATTCATTTAGTTCATCTTGTCTCTTTTATTATTACTATACCAAACTATAACTATTAATTATACCATCGATTCAAAATACATTTACCTACAATACATAAAGGCATCTAATAAGTCTTCTTCATAACTATTGTCTAACATATTCAAACTGAAGAATGACTTAAATGCTCTTCATTGAGGGCATAGGGAATTCCTAATATTGTTTACTCTTCAAATTCTTTGTGAATGTCAAGCTTGAATAGTGAACTTAATATATACTACTATTCACTATTTGCTCTTCCAGATTCTTGCAATTCAAACACTTTTCACTACCCATGGAAATTTTATATAAGAGGCCCCTGCTTGTCATCTTTTCTCCTTTTGAATGGGATCAATGATGCCATGTTACATGGAAATTCTAAATATTTCCATGCAACTACTTTTTTATATTGTACATGCTAACCACACATTTTGTATATCAAATTTTTATATTTAGAAAAAGGAATGGCCTCTATTAGGCTGTATTTTCATATATGTCAAAAAAACTAATTCTGTTAAAATTATCAAAAAAATACAATATGTATTATCCATATATTATGTACTCTGTCAGATTTTTTGAAGTTACAACTAAAAACTTGCCCATCACTAAACCCAGTTGCAAACTACCATTCCCAAAAGTTTTTTAAAGAAGCAAATATTCAATCAGTCTAGAAAAAGGTTTTTGCAAGAAAAAAATCAGATTCTTTGTTAAAGAATCTAACTTCTATTTATTAAGAAGAAGGTGCAATATATCTAGAATTTGATGTTAGATGCCCCATCATGCACTGGCATCTACACTGAAGAACAAAGATATCACCAGTTTTGGTGGTTCTCAAGCTAAGCTTGATGGTGTTCAGACTAAGCTCAAAGAATTACAAGTTTGGAAATGTGACAAGTCACTGAAAAAGACTGGAAAGCCACAATTCAAGAAAATGTGATTATCTAACTATAATTTAATAGATTTTGTCCAAGATAGTGGTTACAAATAAGTTACCCAGATAAAAGGAAGCATGTAAATATGTTATGCATATAGTATAGGTATGTATATAATAATATTCACATTCTTATCATGTCATGGCTATCTTATTAATACTATCTTATAGATTTATCTTGGCTGGTGATTCCAATAATTTTTAATATATGCTTAACATTTAATTTTAGCATTTTTAATGTAAGATCAACCTCTTGTATATGTTTAGAAATAGTGTAACATACCTGCAAAAATCTTGCTAATTATTAAATATTTAGTCTGGAGTCCAATCCAAGACAAACTGTCCATCCACATGCACATATTGTTTTTATGAATTTCCATGGGCAATAAACTGTTGACCTTGACAATGCTTTACTTAAATATATTGTTGTTTGTGTCTGTCAATTATACTTGTATGGGCTTAGTATATTCCATATTTCCATCATTAAGTTGAATAAAGACAGCCATGTAATTGATATGACTTTATTTATTCATCTTATAAAAAATTCCGAAGATTAGGTATAACAAGGCTGAAACAATTACATAAAACTTTGCATAAATTATGATGAGAAAATAACCATAAAAAATGATGATACATTGATACTATTACTTAAATGAGATTGGTAAGTTAAATATAATAAACATATATTAAAGCGTTATTTAAACAGGGTGGAGAAAATAACAGTATTATAATTAAATTACATTACATTCAGAATATTAACTAGATGAAGCTGGGAAATAAGGTAAATAAATTTACATAACCAGTTAAGAAAATGGGTAATTGGAAAGAGTTACATTTAATTGTGAAGAGGGCCCTCTGACAGAACCATGTGTTTATTGGGACTTGCTGATAGTCATCTTAGATTTTTTTTCTTCATCATTGACTTGTAGATATTATATGTAAATAAGGTACATAATATATCTAACAAGCTCCATTTTAACTAGCCAAAGCATAAAATGTTGCTATTTAGACACATCAAGCTTGTTTGAATATGTACATAGCTATTTTTTACTTTAATAATAATTATGGATACCATTTTTTACTAATTATCAAAAATGTATTGTGTATATGCAGTGCTAATTTATTTCCGGATTTCCAATAATTTTGAGTCAATTTGGTTGAGTCTCAAGATTTTCAATAAATAAATAAAATTTGAGTTAAAATTTTAAGAACTATTATTTCAAATTATATGTATAGAAAATTTTGAAATATTTATAACAAATTGACATGTCATTTGTGTTTTCTAATTATTATATATGTATTATGAATTTTATGTTCATTTGGCATCACAGTTTCATTACCTTTACATTTAACTATTTATTTCTATTTTTATAAGTTTTGATTTTTAAATATACCAGAAGGTTGTCACTTTGCAAAAATTCTGTATCAGACAGATAAATTTATTTTTAAAGAACAATAGTATTCTAATAGTATACTATAGACAATTATTATAATAAAAGTTACATTTATATGAGGCAAAGTCACAAAAATGGCCATCTAGAAAGATCAAATAAGTCAGTTTTTATATAGTTAATAAACTTTTTGTGGTAAAATATACACATTCTTGGTAGAAATAAGGATAAATGGGTGTTTCTATTGTAGATAATAAATATCAGTTAGTAAGAAGTTGTAATCAAATCGCATTCCTTTTTAAAAGCTATCAGTTTCTTATTAATTTACTCTCATAAGTTGACCCTTTCACTTTTCATTACACATATTGTAATAAATTACACAACTTCATATGAATTTTAGTATACTAATTAAAAATGTTATTTTATTAATACCGATTGAATTTTTTAATAATTAATAATAAATCTCTGCACTTTTATAAATAATGAATTTTCTTTGTTTTAAGAATCGCAATAACTTAAAATGAGTGATTATGAAAGCGCCCATGAAGATGAAGACGAATTTTTTGATGCTGCGGAAAAAGATGAAACATGTTCAAAAAATCCATCAGAGAAAAAGAATCATAGAGAATCAAATCATAATTCAGATGAAACAAATGGAGCTATGCTAGATCCTGCATTCATTGGGGATAAACCATCTGATGATGTAGATTTTGCACATTTAGATAAATTTGAGACATCTTGTACTGTAGATGATCCCCCAGAATCGGACATTGTAGATGCTGACAAGGACATTCTTAAAGAAAGAGAATGTTTAGAAAATGCGCTCACTGAAGAAGAAAGAGAGGTATATAGAATCTAAAATAACGATTGTCTTTTTGTATTACTTTAATGTATAATAACCTTATTTTAGAGTCGTAGATCTGAGGCACAAGAAAAGAAGGTTCGCGGGAATCAATTATATCAAGAAGAACAGTTTCAAAAATCAATTGATGAATACACAGTGGCTCTGCTTTTGGCTCCTCTCTGCTTTCACAAAGATCGATCAATTATGTTTTCGAATCGTGCAGCCTGTCATGTAAAAATGGTTAGTTGTGTAACTTTTTATTCCACATGCTTTACAGTTGCTAATGAAATATTTTACTTATTACTATTTTAAAATATGGTCACATTTATTTTTACTTAGGTTCACTAAGTTCTATAATTTGTTTCATAATATTTTAATTTTTTTGAAACATAAAACACTGTTTATTGTTGTTCCTCACATTTACACAATTTTTACGTCTCGTGTTTTTCTAATACTTTGAAAAAATCATTTATCTCTTTCCGAATTTTTGGATCACATTTTTTATAAATAATATACCTTTTTGATTACATTTTTCAGTTGCATCAATATTAAGGATAACCTTTTAATTTAATTAGGTACTTCATTGTATCCACATATAATTGTATTCTAAATACATATTTTATTATTATTTTGTATACAATTTAATCTCGTATTCATTTAACACTTTTGCAGTGAAAACTAGTTTTTATTATTCTAAATTGTTCAATGTTTTCTGAGTATCTTTGATTTTGTGATTGTTAAATTATTTTAAATTTAACTGTCCGAACATAAATGTATTCTTTCTTTTGTCAGGATCTCAAGGAGAAGGCTCTCGCTGATTGTACGTCCGCTTTAGAACTACAACCTGATTATATCAAATGTCTCCAGCGAAGAGCCGAAGTTCATGAGAGCCTTGACAAACTGACAGAGTCTTTAGAAGACTATAAAAGATTACTTCAATTGGATCCTGGGAATATGCGTGCAAGGTCGGCCTGTGCCGTAAGTTTTATGCGAGATTTATGTCGATATATTCGTCAAATGATCAATATTTTAAATAGTGTAAGATTAGCTTTGATCTAGTCGTTCGGATATATCTCGACCAATTAACATCGATTATAATAGGTCTATATTGCCACTCCATACTTCTGACGATAAAATTAATTTTTGTACTATTATTATAGGAGATAGACATCGTCATTATCGTTGACATATACTATAGTATTTACAAATTCTACTTTCAGACACTTCCTGATCGTATTACAGCACAGCAGGAGAAAATGAAGGCAGAGATGATGGGACAACTGAAACAGCTCGGAAACATGATTCTAAAACCATTTGGAATGTCTACGGACAACTTTCAGATGGTTCAGGATCCCACAAGTGGTGGTTACTCAGTTAACTTTAAAAAATAATAATTTCATTGCAACTATATTTGCCTTTTATTCAGCATATTGTTTTGACTTGCTTTATTATCCAGTCTGCCAGCCGTATGCAAGTTTGTATCTTATATGTACATATTGTTTTGTTAATTGTAAAGCAAGTGTGATAGTATTTATTCGTGAATATTTATCTTCCAAACAATTATAGATAAAGTAAATGTTTTTAATTAAATATTTTTTAATCGAGGACATAATTAATGGTTTAAATTTTGTCATAAATCATATTATATTACAAAAAAAATATTAGATAAATGTCTACTCGTGACTATGCGAAATTTATTCCACCAATTGTAATATATTTTTTACAACTTACTCGAGAGTAAATCTACTGGAGGCGAAGACAGTTCGCCTGTCATTCATACTTTCGTATTTTACTTATTTCTATATTCACAAAACGGTTTGTGTAAATTACTGTTAATTTAAAATATTTGAATGTAAAAATTAATATTTTTCTGTTAAAATTTCAATATAACACTGGCCTCTGTTTTCTAATGCGGTAATTCTGACATGGAGTAAACAATATAAAACTGCTCAGGGGGGTAGTTTCTCGAAACTCTCGTAGGCGTGTCATAAACTTACCAGAGGGCGCGTTTCTCGAAACTCGCGCTAACTTACGCGTGGACTAAAAATAGCAGCACGCTGGTAAATCGCTACTTTTAGCAAAAGAGTGTTTCTCGAAACTATCGTAGGTTGCAGATACGTCATCTGGTGTTCTAAATATAGTACAAAGCTGGTAACTATTTACGAGTGGGTCGAAGCAGTCGTAAGTGCTTATTATACTTTAATTTTGTGTTAATCCTCCCGTCTACTTAACAATAAGTGTAACACAATGGGTTTATAATCTTTTCTTTTTGAACTATAACATAATAAATATAGCTGTTAAATTTTTTTTAAAAAGCTGTTAAATTTAATTATAAAATTTATTCTAAGTAATTTCTAAAATAGCTCGAGATAAACTTTTTTATTGTTGTAAGATTCGTTCGTTAGATAGATTCGTTCAGTTGTTTCGTGATTCTATTTATTAAGGTTTTCATTTTTATC